>QNTS01001690.1:275848-290201 GCA_003317085.1 Hucho hucho | reverse complement strand
TGTCCTCTGAATCATTCAGATGTTCATTGGCAAACTTCAGACGGGCATGTATATGTGCTTTCTTGAGCAAGGGGACCTTGCGGGCACTGCAGGATTTCAGTCCTTCACGGCGTAGTGTGTTACCAATTGTTTTCTTGGTGACTATGGTCCCAGCTGCCTTGAGATCATTGACAAGATCCTCCCGTGTAGTTCTGGGCTGATTCCTCACTGTTCTCATGATCATTGCAACTCCACGAGGTGAGATCTTGCATGGAGCCCCAGGCCGAGGGAGATTGACAGTTCTTTTGTGTTTCTTCCATTTGCGAATAATCGCACCAACTGTTGTCACCTTCTCACCAAGCTGCTTGGTGATGGTCTTGTAGCCCATTCCAGCCTTGTGTAGGTCTACAATCTTTTCCCTGACATCCTTGGAGAGCTCTTTGGTCTTGGCCATGGTGCGGCAGGTAGCCTAGTGGTTAGAGCGTTGGACTTGTAACCGGAGGGTTGCAAGTTCGAATCCCAGAGCTGACAAGGAAAAAATCTGTCGTTCTGCCCCTGAACAAGGCAGTTAACCCACTGTTCCCCGGGCGCCGATGACGTGGATGTTGATTTAGGCAGCCCCCCGCACCTCTCTGATTCAGAGGGGTTGGGTTAAATGTGGAAGAAATATTTTGGTTGAAGGCATTCGGTTGTACAACTGACTAATAATGGTGACTTTGGTGGAGAGTTTGGAATCTGATTGATTGATTGCTTCTGCGAACAGGTGTCTTTTATACAGGTAACAAGCTGAGATTAGGAGCACTCCCTTTAAGAGTGTGCTCCTAATCTCAGCTCGTTACCTGTATAAAAGACACCTGGGAGCCAGAAATCTTTCTGATTGAGAGGGGGTCAAATACTTATTTTTTTTTTGTTATTCTGTCTCTCACTGTTCAAATAAACCTACCATTAAAATTATAGACTGATCATTTCTTTGTCAGTGGGCAAACGTACAAAATCAGCAGGGGATCAAATACTTTTTTCCCTCGCTGTATTAATTATTTTAGAACTGTGATCATTACAGCTGAACAGCAAGGAGGTGCTTTAACATCTTTCAACACTCTTGATGGTGGCTCGAAAGGGCCTGCTTGTGTCTTCAGTGCAGGCTCCAGCAATCTTAGAGCTGTTGCACTGCTTATGTGTGGATGCTATGGATTAGAAGGGGATAGAGAACACAACTGTATGGGGATGCTATGGATTAAGAAGCCCAGCTTTGTGTGTCTATGCCACTCATGGCCCCCAGCTGCCTGGGCACAATAAACGTTTAACCTCTTAATGACTCTCACATCAACTTATTATTGTGGCCATGTTGGAATTCAGGCTTCTACTGTGTTTTTTGGTCCCATGGTCAGAAAAACGGATGGTTTTCATACTGACTTCAAAGGTTAAGACCCTAGTAAGATGAGAAGGACAGCCTTAGCCTGAGACCAGAGGGAGGTAGTGCACGGCAGGATTTGGATTACAGCCAAATTAGATGGTTCAGAAGGAGGAGACCTGCCACCCTGCTGCTCAGAAGGACCACCATCTTTATCCAATGCAATTTAAACAATATGGCTTCCATCCTCTTGCCCTGCTACAACAGCTGTTTGAGTGTACATGAGTCATGAGCAGGGCTGTGGACACACGCGCATGCACGTACACACACCAACACACACACATACATACACAACAACACACACACACAGTTAATATTCATGATTATATATTCTATCATGACATCCGACAGGCATTTGCAGCAGAATACCCATCTGTGTGTGTGTGTATGGTGTTAATTATCACCAGCACTGTTAATTATCACCAGCACTGTTAATTATCACCTGCACTGCCTAAATCTAAATCAACAGTCATTCTAATTACCAGGTTTTATGTAGTAGTAGGGGTTGGAGGGCACAGGGGACGAGGTGAGAGGTGGCAGCGGATATGTAACCCACCACCTGGATTCGGTCCTATGTAGCAAAATTAGAAATTGTGTTTTTTACATTGGATAAAATTAGAGAGTCAGAGATAGAAACTAGTATATCATACACTGCAGTTGAGGAACAATGGGAAAGTTGTTCTGGTTTGAAAGTTAATAAACTTGTAATGCAGCTATTGAGAAAATGCCCTTAAATATTTTGGTACACCTACTGGAGAGTTCTCTTTGTCTACACCCGTTCAGCATTGTTCACAACGTCTTAAACCTTAGCCGCACCCATCTCTTTAATGATTCACATGTGAGGCCATGTGCTAAACAGAGTTAATAAGGTAGTGTAGTAAACAACCAAATATTTGAAGACTAAAAGTAGTAGCAAAAAGTAGTAGTACAAATGCATTTTATCTAGTCCTTGGCCTATACCCTAATCTAACCTTTGTGCAGGTCATATGTTGTTCTTCACATTACCGTCTCTGGTAAACACGTACTATGTTTATTTGTCACATGCATAGGATACAGAAGATGTAAATGGTGCAGTGAAATGGTTATTTGTATAGTGGAGTATTTTGTTTAGACATGTAGCTAGCTAGCTAAACAATGAACCATAGTCAATCAATCAATCAAATGTATTTATAAATCCCTTTTTACATCAGCTGATGTCACAAAGTGCTATACAGAAACCCAGCCTAAAACCCCAAACAGCAAGAAATGCAGATGTAGAAGCACAGTGGCTAGGAAAAACTCCCTGGAAAGGCAGGAACCTAGGAAGAAACCTAGAGAGGAACTAGGCTCTGAGGGGTGGCCAGTCCTCTTCTGACTGTGCCGGATGGAGATTGTAATAGTACATGGCCAAGATGTTCAAACGTTCATAGATGACCAGCAGGGTCAAGTAATAATAATCACAGTGGTTGTAGAGGGTGCAACAGGTCAGCACCTCAGGAGTAAATGTCAGTTGGCTTTTTATAGAGAGAGTTAGAGTTAGAGACAGCAGGTGCGGTAGAGAGAGAGTCGAAAACAGCAAGTCCGGGACAAGGTAGCACGTCTGGTGAACAGGTCAGGGTTCCATAGCCGCAGGCAGAACAGTTGAAACTGGAGCAGCAGCACAACCAGGTGGACTGGGGACAGCAAGGAGTCATCAGGCCAGGTAGTCCTGAGGCATGGTCCTAGGGCTCAGGTCCTCGGAGAGAAGAGAGAAAAGAGAGAAAGAGAGAAAGAGAGAGAGTTAGAGGGAGCATACTTAACTTCACACAGGACAGGATAAGACAGGAGAAATACTGCAGATATAACAGACTGATCCTAGCCCCCCGATCAAACTATTGCAGCATAAATACTGGAGGCTGAGACAGGAGGGGTCGGGAGACAGTGTGGCCCCGTCCGACGACACCCCCGGACAGGGCCAACCAGGCAGGATATAACCCTAACCAAGCACAGCCCCCACACCACTAGAGGGATATCTTCAAACTTACTACTCTGAGACAAGGCCGAGTATAGCCCACGAAGATCTCCCCCACGGCACGAACCCGAGGGGGGCGCCAACCCGTACAGGAAGATCCCGTCAGTGACTCTACCCACTCAGTGACGCACCCCTCCTAAGGACGGCATGGAAGAGCACCAGTAAGCAGTGACTCAGCCCCCGTAATAGGATTAGAGGCAGAGAATCCCAGTGGAGAGAGGGGAACCGGCCAGGCAGAGACAGCAAGGGCAGTTCGTCGCTCCAGTGCCTTTCCGTTCACCTTCACACCCCTGGGCCAGACTACACTCAATCATAGGACCTACTGAAGAGATTAGTCTTCAATAAAGACTTAAAGGTTGAGACAGAGTCTCCGTCTCTCACATGGATAGGCAGACCATTCCATAAAAATGGAGCTCTATAGGAGAAAGCCCTGCCACCAACTGTTTGCTTAGAAATTCTAGGGACAATAGAAGGCCTGCGTCTTGTGAACATAGTGTACGTGTAGGTATGTACGACAGGACCAAATCGGAAAGATAGGTGGGAGCAAGCCCATGTAATGCTTTGTAGGTTAGAAGTAAAACCTTGAAATACGCCCTAGCCTTAACAGGAAACAGTGTAGAGAGGCTAGCACTGGAATAAAATTAGCAAATATTTTGGTTCTAGTCAAGATTCTAGCAGCCGTGTTTAGCACTAACTGAGTTTATTTAGTGCTTTATCTGGGTAGCCGGAAAGTAGAGCATTGCAGTAGTCTAATCTAGAAGTGACAAAAGCATGAATACATTTTTCTGCATCATTTTTGGACAGAAAGTTTTTCATTTTTGCAATGTTACGTAGATGGAAATAAGCTGTGCTTAAAACAGTCTTACGCCGAGGTTCTTCACAGTTTATTTGAGACAATTGTACAACCATCAAGATGAATTGTCAGATCCAACAGAAGATCTCTTTGTTTCTTGGGACCTAGAACTAGCATCTCTGTTTTGTCTGAGTTTAAAAGTAAAACATTTGCCGCCATCCACTTCCTTATGTCTGAAACACAGGCTTCCAGGGAGGGCAATTTTGGGTCTTCACCATGTTTCATCGAAATGTACAGCTGTGTAACATTATGTTTCCGAATGACATCACCAAAAAGTAAAATATATAGTGAAAACTGTAGTGGTCCTAAAACGGAACCTTGAGGAACACCGACATTTACAGTTGATTTGTCAGAGGACAAACCATCCACAGAGACAAACTGATATATTTCCGTAGGATAAGATCTAAACCCGGCCAGAACTTGTCCGTGTAGACCAATTTGGGTTTCCAATCTCTCCAAAAGAATGTGGTGATCGATGGTATCAAATGCAGCACTAAGGTCTAGGAGCACGAGGACAGATGCAGAGCCTTGGTCTGACGCCATTAAAAGGTCATTTACCACCTTTACAAGTGCAGTCTCAGTGCTATGATGGGGTCTAAAACAAGACTGAAGCATTTTGTATACATTGTTTGTCTTCAGGAAGGCAGTGAGTTGCTGCGCAACAGCTTTTTCAAAATTGTTGGAGAGGAATGGGAGATTCGATATAGGCCGATAGTTTTTAAATATTTTCTGGGTCAAGGTTTGGCCTTTTCAAGAGAGGCTTTATTACTGCCACTTTTAGTGAGTTTGGTACACATCCATCTGGTGGATAGGAGGGCCAAGCACAGGAAGCAGCTCTTTCAGTAGTTTAATAGGGTCCAGTATGCAGCTTGAAGGTTTAGAGGCCATGACTATTTTCATGAATGTGTAAAAAAATATAATATTAAAAAACTTGAGAGTCTCCCTTTATCCTAGGTCCTGGCAGCATTGTGCAGAGTCAGGACTTTTGAGCTTTGGAGAAATACGTTGTTCTTATTCTCCTCAATTAAGTTGGAAAATATAGGATGATCGAGCAGGAGTGAGGGCTCTTCGATACTGCATGGTACTGTCTTTCCAAACTAATTGGAAGACTTCCAGTTTGGTGTAGCTCCATTTCCGTTCCAATTTTCTGTAAGCTTGCTTCAGGGCTCTGTTATTTTCTGTATACCAGGGAGATAGTTTCTTATGACAAATGTTTTTAGTTTTTAGGGGTGCGACTGCATCTAGGGTATTACGCAAGGTTACATTTAGTTCCTCAGTTAGGTGGTTAAACGATTTTTGTACTCTGACGTCCTTGGGTAGGTCTAGGGAGTCTGGAAGGGCATCCAGGAATCTTTGGGTTGTCCAAGAATTTGTAGCATGGCTTTTGATGGTCCTTGGTTGGGGTCTGAGCAGATTATTTGTTTTTCAATTGCAAAACGTAATAAAATGGTGGTTCGATAGTCCAGGATTATGAGGAAAAACATTAAGATCCACAATATTTATTCCATGGGACAAAACTAGGTCCAGAGTATGACTGTGGCAGTGAGTAGGTCCGGAGACATGTTGGACAAAACCCACTGAGTCGATGATGGCTCCGAAAGCCTTTTGGAGTAGGTCTGTGGACTTTTCTATGGGAATATTAAAGTCACCAAAAATTGTAATATTATCTGCCATGACTACAAGGTCCGATAGGAATTCAGGGAACTCAGTGAGGAACGCTGTATACGGCCCAGGTGGCCAGTAAATAGTAGCTATAAAAAGTGATTGAGTAGACTGCATAGATTTCATGACTAGAAGCTCAAAAGATGAAAATGCAGTCATTTTTTTATTTTTATTGAAATTTGCTATTGTAAATGTTATCAACACCTCCACCTTTGCGGGATGCGTGGGGGATATGGTCACTAGTGTAATCAAGAGGAGATTCATCAGGCTTAAGCCGTGTTTCAGTCAGGCCAATCACATCAAGATTATGATCAGTGATTAGTTCATTGACTATAACTGCCTTGGAAGTGAGGGATCTAACATTAAGTAGCCATATTTTGAGATGTGAGATATCACAATCTCTTTCAATAATGACAGGAATGGAGGAGGTCTTTATTCCAGTGAGATTGCTAGAGCGAACACCGCCATGTTTAGCTCATTGTGGAGCTAGAGGAGTTAGAGCCCTATCTATGTTCATAGATAAGATGAGAGCACCCCTCCAGATAAGATGGAGTCCGTCACTCCTCAGCAGGCCAGGCTTGGTCCTGTTTGTGTGTGAGTCCCAGAAAGAGGGCCAATTATCTACAAATTCTATCTTTTGGGATGGGCAGAAAACAGTTTTCAACCAGCGATTGAGTTGTGAGACTCTGCTGTAGAGCTCATCACCCCCCCTAACTAGGCGGGGCCAGAGACAATTATTCGATGCCGACACATCTTTCTAGCTGATTTTTCAGGCTTAAGCTATGTTGCACTTGGTGACCTTTCATCCTAACATTGTTGGTGCCGACGTGGATAACAATATTCCTGTAGTCTCTACACTCGCCAGTTTTAGCCTTAGCCAGCACCATCTTCAGATTAGTCTTAACGTCCGTAGCCCTGCCCCCTGGTAAACAGTGTATCGCTTTTTAAGTCGGGTAATGGAGTCGCCAATGACTAGAGTTTTCAATTTGTCAGAGCTAATGGTGGGAGGCTTCGGCGTCTCAGACCCCGTAACAGGTGGAGGAGAGACCAGAGAAGGCTCGGCCTCTGACTCCGACTCGTTGCTTAATGAGGAAAACCGGTTGAAAGTTTATGTTGGCTGAATGAGCGACACCGGTTGAGCATTCCTACAGCATTTCCTTCCGGAAGCCATGAGAAAATTGTCCGGCTGCGGGGACTGTGCAAGGGGATTTATACTACTATCTGTACTTACTGGTGGCACAGACGCTGTTTCATCCTTTCCTACACTTAAATGACCCTTGCCTAACGATTGCGTCTGAAGCTGGGCTTGCAGCACGGCTATCCTCACCATAAGGTGATCTTTCTCCTGTATATTATGAGAACAGCGACTGCAATTAGAAGGCATAATGTTAATGTTACTACTTAGCTTCGGCTGGTGGAGGTCGTGTAGAACCATGTCCAGATAAAGCGTCCGAGGTGAAAAAATTGAATGAAAAAGGTTGAGTTAGGGAAAAAATAAAATATAAAACGATAAATAAAAAGTAAAAACAGTAAAGTTGACAGGTAGCAAAGTAACGTTAGCAACAAGCCGCACAGAAGCACGTAAACAAGTCCACAAGTTGTGACCGGAAATTACGTTTAAACCTTATGCACCATGCATTAATCTGCAGGTAGCTAAAGCTAACCAACTACCTAACCAATTAGGCCATAACTAGCAATGCAAATGGCTTTCTGAGATACGATTAATATTACTACACAGATCATACACATAACGTTAGCAAGCTAACTAGCTAACAGTACACTTTAACTCGCAATGAAAACGATAATATCTGAAAATATAGCTAGACTTTTACCCATATACATTGATGAGCGCGTCCCCCTCTTTGCCATGGTTGCCCTTAGTTTGAAGATGTTATCCAGATCCGAACTCATCTCTCGGCATGTCCAGCCCATCCATTATCTCAGACAATCATGTCTAGCTGGAAGGTTCCTGTATTTTTCTGTGTCTAAACCAACTAGGCTCGTTATTTAACAATTTAATTCATATTTACAGATGGCATACACATTTCATATTACGGCACATGAAAGTTCACATGTTCTGCATTGATAAAAATGTTTTATCCTCAAATATCTCTCCTGTGAAGTAATGATGTGCGACATACGCCTATCTTCTTGAAATGGGTCATATACCGTATGAACAATGTGTTCAGGGGGGCGGGATCAGGTCCTCCCTGTCCCTTATTCAGTACAATCTAGGTCCTGTGTAGGGCCCTGAATTTTACTCCCCTGACTGTAGTTACAGTGGCAAGAAAAAAATATGTGAACCCTTTGGAATTACCTGGATTTCTGCATAAATTGGTCTTAAAATGTGATTTGATCTTCATCTAAGTTCCAACAATAGACAAACACAGTCTGCTTAAACTAATCACACACAAACAAATATATACGTTTTCTTATACGTCTTTATTGAACAAACCATGTAAACATTCACAGTGCAGGGTGGAAAAAGCATGTGAACCCTTTGGCAGCAATAACCTCAACCAAAAGTTTTCTGTAGTTGTGGAGAGTCTGACTCTCCATACTTCCGAATACTGCCGCCTAGCCTTAAGAGGTTAAGCACACTGTGTTTGTCTATTGTTGTGACTTAGATGAAGATCAGATCAAGTTTTATAATCAATTTATGCTGAAATCCAGGTAATTCCAAAGAGTTCACATACTTTTTCTTGCCACTGTATGTGTAAGGAGCTGTATTTATGTAGTACGTTGCTCTTGCATTTTAAGTCCTATCAATTCGTTCATGGAGAGTGAAGATCTCCTTCAGAATATAATGAGAGAAAACATGCATCTGTAGTGGCAGAGGGAGAGTTAAAGAGAGACAAGGTGTAGCAACTAGAGACTAGATTGAGCTAGCTCACTTTGTGAGATGTATAGAGTGTTAGTATAGTGAGAAGAAATAAGAGGGAGCGGTAGGGCTAAGTGGTGCAGCTACGCCCCCCAACTTCCTTGTGCTCTTTCCATTTTTTCTCCATCATCTCCTTGCTGCTTTATTAGGCGCTTTCCCCCCATCCTTACCCCATCCCTATTCATTCTCTCCCAGTAGAGAACAGTGAAATTAGTGTGCTGCAGTAAAAAGGGGATAGAAGAGGGATAGTGAAGAGAAAGAGGAATATACAATTGAGATCTTCCCTTAATACTGTGATAAAATAACATGCTCCCTCTATTCAAACTATTGTGCTGTATCTACAGCTGCACCACTCGGGTTCCCGAGTGGCACAATAGTCTAAGGCACTGTATCTCAGTGCTAGAGGTGTCACTACAGACCCTGGTTTGATTTCAGGTTGTATCACAACTGGCCGTGATTGGGAGTTCCATAGGGAAGCGCACAATTGGCTCATTGTCGTTCGGTTGGGGTTTGGCCGGGGTAGGCCGTCATTGTAAATAAGAATTTGTTCTTAACTGACTTGCTAGTTAAATAAAAAATACTAACACCGGTCAAATCAAATTTTATTGGTCACATACACATGGTTAGCGGATGTTAATGCGAGTGTAGCGAAATGCTTGTGCTTCTAGTTCTGACCGTAATCTAACAATTTCACAACAACTACCTTATACACACAAGTGTAAAGGAATGATTAAGAATATGTACATATAAATATATGGATGAGCGATGACCGAATGGCATAGGCAAGATGCAGTAGATGGTATAGAGTACAGTATATACATATGAGATGAGTAATGTAGGGTATGTAAACATTATATAAAGTGCATTGTTTAAGTGACTAGTGATACATTTATTACATCCAATTATTAATTATTAAATTGGCTATTGACCTGGTTTTATGGATATTAAGTTCTGTTATTGAAGGGAAAGGGGGATACTTAGTCAGTTGTACAACTGAATCCATTCAACTAAAATATGTCTTCTGCATTTAACCCAACCCCTCTGAATCAGAGAGGTGCGGGGGGGCTACCTTAATCGACATCCATGTCATCGGCGCCCGGGGAACAGTGGGTTAACTGTCTTTTGCTTAGGGGGAGAATGACAGATTTTTACCTTGTCATTTCGGGGATTCGGTCCAGCAACCTTTCAGTTATGTCTGGGGTGTAGCTCATAGTTCTGCTCCAGGAGCTCAGTGGTTAGTTTAGGCTCAGATTAGTCACATATACAGTGCCTTGCAAAAGTATTCATCCCCCTTGGTGTTTTTCCTATTTTGTTGCATTACAACCTGTAATTTAAATGGATTTTTATTTGGATTTCATGTAATGGACATACACAAAATAGTCCAAATTGGTGAAGTGAAATGAAAAAAATTACTTGTTTAAAAAAATCCAGAAAATAAAAAACGGAAAAGTGGGGCGTGCTATGAAGCCCCTAAATAAGATCTGGTGCAACCAATTACCTTCAGAAGTCACATAATTAGTTAAATAAAGTCCACCTGTGTGCAGTCTAAGTGTCACATGATCTCAGTATATATACACCTGTTCCGAAAGGCCCCAGAGTCTGCAACACCACTAAGCAAGGGGCACTATCAAGCAAGTGGCACCATGAAGACCAAGGAGCTCTCCAAACAGGTCAGGGACCAAGTTGTTGAGAAGTACATATCAGGGTTGGGTTATAAAAAAATATCCAAAACGTTGAACATCCCACAGAGCACCATTAAATCCATTATTAAAAAATGGAAAGAATATGGCACCACAACAAACCTGCCAAGAGAGGGCCGTCCACCCAAGCTCATGGACCAGGCAAGGAGGGCATTAATCAGAGAGGCAACAAAGAGACCAAAGATAACCCTGAAGGAGCTGCAAAGCTCCACAGCGGAGATTGGAGTATCTGTCCATAGGACCACTTTAAGCCGTACACTCCACAGAGCTGGGCTTTACTGAAGAGTGGCCAGAAGAAAGCCATTGCTTAAAGAAATAAATAAGCAAACACGTTTGGTGTTCGCCAAAAGGCATGTGGGAGACTCCCCAAACATATGGAAGAAGGTACTCTGGTCAGATGAGACTAAAATGTGGCTTTTTGGCCATCAAGGACAACGCTATGTCTGGCGCAAATTCAACACCTCTCATCACCCCGAGAACACATGGTGGTGGCAGCATAATGCTGTGGGGATGTTTTTCATCTGCAGGGACTGGGAAACTGGTCAGAATTGAAGGAATGATGGATGGCGCTAAATACAGGGGGGAAACCTGTTTCAGTCTTCCAGAGATTTGAGACTGGGACGGAGATTCACCTTCCAGCAGGACAATGACCCTAATTATACTGCTAAAGCAACACTTGAGTCGTTTAAGGGGAAACTTTTCAATATCTTGGAATGGCCTAGTCAAAGCCCAGACCTCAATCCAATTGAGAACCTGTGGTATTTCTTAAAGATTGCTGTACACCAG
This sequence comes from Hucho hucho, assembly GCA_003317085.1. Lineage (NCBI taxonomy): Eukaryota > Metazoa > Chordata > Actinopteri > Salmoniformes > Salmonidae > Hucho > Hucho hucho. The sequence continues at coordinate 278,939 of QNTS01001690.1, read as the reverse complement.
CGGAACCCATCCAACTTGAAGGAGCTGGAGCAATTTTGCCTTGAAGAATGGGCAAAAATCCCAGTGGCTATAGAGACATACCCCAAGAGACTCACAGCTGTAATTTCTGCAAAAGGTTGCTCGACAAAGTATTGAGTTAGGGTGGGTGAATAGTTATGCATGCTCAAGTTTTCAGTTTTTTTGTGTTATTTCTTGTTGGTTTCACAAAAAAATATATTTTGCATCTTCAAAGTGGTAGGCATGTTGTGTAAATCAAATGATACAAACCACCCAAAAATCTATTTTAATTCCAGGATGTAAGGCAACAAAATAGGAAAAATGCCAAGGTGGGTGAATACTTTCGCAAACCACTGTACGTATTCCCAGTCATTCTGAAATCCCACTGAAACATGATCTACTGCTCTAGCAGACATATAGACCAGTTGGCCTATGACGAATAGATGTTTTGCTGCTTCTGTGACTGATCAGCGCTGAAACCCAGCAGGTCGTTTACATGCCACAAGACTGTGTTAGCCTGCTGAACTAAAAACTGTATTAGTCTGCTGAGCTAAATACTGTGTTTGCCCGCTGAGCTAAAGACTGTGTTAGCTTGCTCCCCTAAACATTGTTAGGCCGCTGAGCTGAGCTAAAGACTGTGTCAGCCTGCTGAGCTAAAGACTGTGTTAGCCTGCTAAAGAACTGTGTTATCCCTCTGAGCTAAAAACTGTGTTAGCCCGCTAAGCTAAAGACTTTACACTTTTCTCTCCTGTATGAGGGCACAGATCCTAGCCAACATCCAGGTGGGCCTCCCTTTCCTAACCTGCACACAGCAGTGATGGGTGGGCTGTGTCTCACTGTCTGTCTCTACACAAGCACGGCTTCAATAATGTGTTTCCTGTTTATTCACCCTGGAGCCTCACCGCTTTGCTCCCAGGGGCACTGCTACAAGCTCCCAGGAGGGAACCCGGGGCAGGGCAGCCCCATGGGGATGGAGAAGGGGGAGGTAGAGAGCGCAGGAAGAGACAGGACTGATTTAGACCCATCGGGAGTGAAGGGATAGTAGGGCATGTAGGAAGTGGAAGTAGACCGTGTCGGATGCTTAGGGAGAGAGAGTAGGCTGAGTGTAGGGTGCTTAGCAGTAAGATAAGGCTGAATGTAGGTTGCTTAGGAAGAGGGTGGCTGAGTGTAGAATGCTAAAGTAATGGGGGTAGGCTGAATATATGGTCACTATGGTGCTTAGGGAGTGAGGGTAGGGTAAGTGTCGGATAGTAGGATGTACAGGGAGCGAAAGATCGGAAATTGAGAATGAGATAAAGTATGTGATTCACAGTGGTACACACAAGGGATTAAAATCAGAGTGCTCTGGAAGTGACAGTAACTTTTTTATTCCTCAAATGTGTCTCTCTTTCCCAAATGTCCTTCTCCTCTCGCTGTCTGCTCTGGATTTTGCTGGTTCTCTCTTGGCTGATATGCTTGCAATCGGCTGGCCAGCGGGGTTTCTGGGTAATTTCACCTGTTCTGCTCGGGGAAGAGTTCTATAAATAACATGGGCCTTTCATGGTCCATTCATGTGCAGTGAAACATGATCTTACGGTGCATGCCTCCAACAGATACTAGAGCACTCACAGAAACAAGACCTTTTACATGGTTCGGTTTAATGGTTTGATTTGCTGGTGTGTCTGACACCAGTCAATATGGACATACTGATTAGCTACAATGATTAGAACAAGGTCAGGTAATTAACGGTGCTGGATTTATTATCAGTGTAATGATGCCTGGGGGACCCTCTCTGTTTGTCATTGAACTTTATCCTATCCAACCTGCACGGTTGTGGGTCTTAATTTATGGTGGTTTGGTGAATGCCTAGGCTCTTGCTCAGCAGGGTAACACAGATTTGAGGCACCCGGGAGACTCAGCTTTGAACCACAATTGGTCACTGGTTTGGTTTGGGTCTCTGAGAGGAGTCAAGGTGAAGTCACCATTGGTTAGCCCCTGGAATTGCCCCAGACGTTATGCGTAGCCTTTGGCCCAGAGGTATCCATGGGTTTCTGTTTGTGTGTATGTGTCTGTTTGTTGGTGTATAGATGATCTGAATCTGTGTTTTAACTTGGTCATTGTGTGTTTGTCCATGTGTTTTCTATGTCTGTTTGTGTACGGCTCAGTGTGTGTATTTTGAGAGAGAAGGAAAGAGTGAGGGAGAGAGGGATATAAAGAGAGAGAAGCGGAGGAGGTGGAGTACAGGCTGCTGACTCATCAATTCCTCAGGGATGATCTTTCTCACTCTGTGTGTGTGTGTTTTATGTGTGTGTGTGGTTGTGTGTATGTGTGTGTGTGTGTATGTGCACGTGTGTGTGTGTGTCTGCGTGCGTGAGTATGTGTAATACCTACATATACATATGTGTGTGGGTTAATCGTATGTTGGTGACACCAGTCAATATGGACATACTGAAGAGGGCACGGCATATACTGAAATCATTATTTTCAAATCCATTTGTATTGTCCATTTGATTGTATGTTATACACTTGGTGATACACTTTGTCATGCACTGTATGTGAAATGGGGTAAATCGGGACATGAAATATCAGGTAAACTTGTGTTTCTGTGTAGTCTGGCACTACTATGTTATGTCTATAACTGTTACAGCGAAAATATACCTGTAACATGTTCTGCAAAGGTATTTTACTGCAACCTTGTGAGAGATTTCTAGTTGCCAAGGAAACAGTCTTGGCTTATCCCCATTTGTACTCTAAATCCGTTTATAAAAAAAGACTCAATACATTTCCTGTGTGAGTTAGTTTGCACATGCATGTGTGCTTATTTGTGTGTGTGCGTGTGTGTGCATGTGCTTATGTGTGTGACTTTGTGTGTCCCTTTTGTGTCCTGTGGCACCAGTATCACTTTCAGCTATTGATGAATGAAATGAGCCTGTTCGATTCAGAGTTTGGCACAAGGACATATGGCAGGGTGTTGTGGTATCATTTTCACTGGCAGTGACCCGACACGATATCAGTCAATAAAACACGCACACACACACACACACACACACACACACACACACACACACACACACACACACACACACACACACACACACACACACACACACATACA
>QNTS01001690.1:181036-273031 GCA_003317085.1 Hucho hucho | reverse complement strand
AAAAATCCTACAATGTGATTTTCTGGATTTTCTTTCCTCATTTTGTCTGTCATAGTTGAAGTGTACCTATGATGAAAATTACAGGCCTCTCTCATCTTTTTAAGAGAGAACTTGCACAATTGGTGGCTGACTAAATACTTTTTTGCCCCACTGTATGTGGATCCTGCTGATCAAAAAACAGACTTCATCATCTCTGGACTTGTTGCGCTCTAATATGTTGCTCTGGGAACAGCACTTCTTACTTCATGTGCCCAGATAATCCCGAGGAAGCAGCAGGATTGGTCTAACAAGGCAATGGGATTAGCTACAATGATTAGAACAAGGTCAGGTAATTAACGGTGCTGGATTTATTATCAGTGTAATGATGCCTGGGGGACCCTCTCTGTTTGTCATTGAACTTTATCCTATCCAACCTGCACGGTTGTGGGTCTTAATTTATGGTGGTTTGGTGAATGCCTAGGCTCTTGCTCAGCAGGGTAACACAGATTTGAGGCACCCGGGAGACTCAGCTTTGAACCACAATTGGTCACTGGTTTGGTTTGGGTCTCTGAGAGGAGTCAAGGTGAAGTCACCATTGGTTAGCCCCTGGAATTGCCCCAGACGTTATGCGTAGCCTTTGGCCCAGAGGTATCCATGGGTTTCTGTTTGTGTGTATGTGTCTGTTTGTTGGTGTATAGATGATCTGAATCTGTGTTTTAACTTGGTCATTGTGTGTTTGTCCATGTGTTTTCTATGTCTGTTTGTGTACGGCTCAGTGTGTGTATTTTGAGAGAGAAGGAAAGAGTGAGGGAGAGAGGGATATAAAGAGAGAGAAGCGGAGGAGGTGGAGTACAGGCTGCTGACTCATCAATCCCTCAGGGATGATCTTTCTCACTCTGTGTGTGTGTGTTTTTTGTGTGTGTGTGGTTGTGTGTATGTGTGTGTGTATGTGTGTGTGTGTATGTGCACGTGTGTGTGTGTGTCTGCGTGCGTGAGTATGTGTAATACCTACATATACATATGTGTGTGGGTTAATCGTATGTTGGTATACACACGCAAGAGGCACTCTACCTCACTGGAGGGGACGTCCACACCAATCAGCCATTCATGATGATAGCATGATGCTAAAAGACTGAAGGGAGACATCACTGTAACATGTATGTGACAGAACCCTGACCTTCAGAGCATCCCTCTCCTCTTTATTCATCTCTCTATCACTACCTCCCTCCTTCTCTCTGCCTCATTGTGTACTATATATATATATATATATCCAACCTTCCTGTCCATCTCAATTTTGCTTCTAAATCTTTATTGAGTGCAGGAAGATCTTATTACAACAAATCAAAATGACAAAGTGTTTTGGACGTGGATGGGCTGTATTGGTAATTTCGGGTGTGTAAAGTCAGAAAGGGGAAATTCTGTACCAATCTCTCAGCTTGCTCTGTCTATTGGCAGAGTGACAAAGATATATTGTACTGTGTGTGACTCACTTCTTCTCCCATGTAGGACTTGATAGCTATGACCTATTTTCTGTTCTTAGAGCGAGTTCCTCCCTCTTTCTGAGCCACAAACTCATCTGCAATATCTCATATATCAGGCATTTATATCAGTCATTTATATGAGGAATGTGACTGAAAACGACCAAGCGCGACTTAGGAATCCTTACTATCTCACCACAGTAAATAGATTTTCCCTGAGCACATGTTGGCTGATTTGTGTTGGTGAGGGGGAGGCAGAACAGCTTGAAATTTCCCACCCTGTCTGTCTGCTCAGAAGGCACCACCACTCTCTCTGGCTCTCTGGCTCTCTGTCTCTCTAGCTCTGCCCTGAGTGATGCCTTTCTCTCACAATTGTAGGGAAATTCCTCTCTCTTCTCTTCACTCTGTACCTGTGTCAGTGTAAGCGGGTGATTAAAGGACACTATTGACAAAAGGATGCTCTGTCTGTCTGTCAGTTCAGGACCAATGTAACTATTTCCAGGAAGCAGAAGATCTGGGTTAAAGCAATACGGCCGGGGGGAAATACATTGTCAAAATGACATAGATTACACTCAATGTAAAGTACTTGGAGAGTTTGTAACCTATTTGTTCACTTTGTAACCTGTTTGTAGTGTGTAACCTATCATTGTCGCTGTTCTCTCAGATCTGATCGAGGTACAAATTGACCAAGCCTGATTATGTATGGGGATTGTACATTACATGTATATGAAAATTAAATGAAGCACTATATTTCTCTTCATTATTCTCCCTCAGACCTGATTGAGGCCACCAAGGAGTCTAATGTGAACATCCCACAGATGGCGGACACCTTGTTTGAGAGGGCCACCAATGCCAGTTGGGTGGTGGTGTTCAAGGCCCTGATCACTACGCATCACATGATGGTCGCTGGCAATGAGGTGAGTGAAAGCCAGCACCACCACTACTGTTCCTATGGGAGGGCCTGTATTTAAAAGGGCTGGGATGTGATTGGCTCTTTTTTATATACTTTGGTTGTATGTGACATGCTGAGTTTTTAGTTTTTAGATGGCCAACCCTCCTCCTGGAGAGGTACTGGGTGTGTAGGCTTTAGCTCTTTCCCTGAATATATCATATTCTAGTAATCAGCTACTCATCAAGACCTTGATTAGCTGAATCAGGTGTGTTAAAGAAGGGCTGGAGCACAAACTTGCATACCCAGTAGCTTTCCAGGGGGAGGGTCGGTTACCTCTGCTCTGTAGGGTTTGTTAAGGTTAGATTATAAGCCTGTTTGTCTGCATACACTGAGTGTACAAAACATTAGGAACACCTTCCTAATATTGAGTTGCACCTTTTTGCCTTCAAAACAGCCTCAATTCGTTGGGGCATGGACTTTACAAGGTCTCTAAAGGGATGCTGGCCCATGTTGACTCCAATGATTCTCACAGTTGTGTCAAGTTGGCTGATAGTCGATCTCTAGTCCAAATAGCTCATACCATCTCATCCCACAGATGCTCAATTGGAATGAGATCTGGTGACGGGGAAGGCCAATGCAGTAAGCTGAGTTCACTGTCATATTCGTGGAACCATTCCTGGATACTCCTAGCCTTGTGGCAATGGGCATTAATTATCCTGCTGAAAAAAATGTATTTGCAGATCTCAAAAATCTTTAATTTAAGTGAATTTAACAGGTGACATCAATAAGGGATCATAGCTTTCACCTGGATTAACCTGGTCAGTCTGTAATGGAAAGAGCAGGTGTTCAGTCAGCCATTTAGATATTCAGTAATTCCATCATTCATCCTAACCTCCATTGTTATGTCACTGGGGTCAACCAGGGGTTACACAGTCAGATAAGCAGAAGTTCTGTTTACTGCCTGTTTAGGCTGTCTAGTCTGTCTATGGCCACACTGAGATAATGGATGGAGGAGAAACAGAGAGAGAGAGGAGGCAGATGCAGGGAGATCACAAAGAACTGTGTCATGTCGAACGGACACACTGTGATAATGAAATTAAACTCAGTATCTGTGGAGCAGAAATCAATGGGGAAGAGGACATGTGCACTTATGTTGCCATTGGTGACACAGGGTAACTGGCTTTTTGAAGAGGTCTCTTCATTCATATGCCCTTCCCCCATCATTATTAATCTCATCACAGTGTGTGCATGTGTGTATGAATGTGCATGCATCTGTGTTTGTGCATGTTTGTGTGTGTGGGTGTGTATTTGACTGGCCAGTGAATTACAGCCCCTCAGCATACATTTTCCCAGAGCCTTATGTGTAGAGACAGATGTGTGGGGTTTAGCTCAACGTCTGGAGTGTGTCTGTTGGTATGAGACTGTACACTGTCTGAAAGAGGGAGGAGGAGAAGGAGTGTACTACAGTATCACAAAATATATGTTTTACACCAGATAGGTGCAGTGAAATGTGTTGCTTTATAGGGTCAGACATAGTAGTACAGCACCCCCAGAGCAAATGAGAGTTAAGTGCCTTGATCAAGGGCACCTTCAACAGATTTTTCACATAGTCAGCTTGGGTATTTGAACCAGCAACCTTTCAGTTACTGGTCCAGCGCTCTAATCGCTAGGCTACCTGCCACCCTAGAGAGGACCTGTCATTTATTTCACATCAATAAACTGGGCTTTGACTTTTGAATTGTGTATAGGTGTGAGTGTGTGCAGAGTATGCTTTTCTTGTCATGTTTCACAATTCCTCCATAGAAGCCTATTTGTCATTAATGTATTATTGTTTAGTGGGTGATACATTATGTATTTGAGAAGAAGCATTCTCATTCTCACCCTCCCACTCAGGCGCTGTTTCCTTTGACGTTGGCTCTCTGCAATCAATTAAGCTGCAGCATGATCATATCACACTTTTCACATGAATTCCAGTTCCTCCTCAACACAATTATGCTTTTATAATATGAAACAGCTCCTCTGAAATTACACATCTAATCCATTTCCTTTTGTGACTCATTCAATCCTTTGAAGATAAGTATCTTTTGAAGGCAGTTGTGTGTTTGTGTGCGAGTGTGTGTGTTTTAATATGTGTATGTGTTTTAATACCTGTCGAAATGTCTGGTTCTTTAGCATAACAGACTCAATAATTTGCTGAGCTGGTTTGTTGTTTTAGTGTATTGATCCTGTCTCCTCTGACTGTATTGTCTCTCTCTCTTTGCCTATGTTTCTCTCTCTCTCTCTCTCTCTCTCTCTCTCTCTCTCTCTCTCTCTCTCTCTTTCCATCTCTCTCTCACTCTCTTCCTCAGAGATTCCTCCAGTTCCTTGCCTCCAGGAACACCCTCTTCAACCTCAGTAACTTTCTGGACAAAACTGGCTCCCATGGTGAGTTAACACTTGCTCCGGCAGCCCCTTCCCTCCATGGGTTTACCAAACAACCAGCTCTGATGTCGAGTCAAGCTGTCACCCAGTGTGATCACTGTAAAAACTGTGTCCATGGTGATTAATATGGGCTCCCATGACCATGTAAACTGGTTTCTCGGGTGATGGAAATGGTCCTCTGTGAGGTGTTGTTTCTATGGAGACGTGGAGGTGACATTGGCCTGTTGTTCCTCCCCCAGGCTACGACATGTCCACGTTTATCAGACGCTACAGCCGGTACCTCAACGAGAAGGCGTTCGCCTACAGACAGATGTCCTTCGACTTTGGCAGAGTGAAGAAGGGGTGTGTTGTCTCTCAATAACTCTGTCTATCCTCTCCATCAGTGCTGCTCTTCTCTTTATGGCTTTTTTAAAAGGATGATCAAGCTTCAAATTGAGCAAAACACACAGTCTAGCTGCAATATACAAGATATGTTTTGACCCCTCACCCTCCCACCCCCTCAGAATCATATATACTGAACAAAAATATAAAAACGCAAGATGTAAGGTGTTGGTCCCCTGTTTCATGAGGTGACATAAAATATTCCAGAAATGTTCCATATGCACAAAAAATGTATTTCTCTCAAATTTTGTTTACAAATTTGCTTACATGCCTGTTAGTCAGCATTTCTCCTTTGCCTAAATAATCCATCCACCTGACAGGTGTGGCATATCAAGAAGCTGATTAAACAGGATGATCCTTACACAGGTGCACCTTGTGCTGGGTACAATAAAAGGCCACTCTAAAATGTGCAGTTTTGTTACACAACACAATGCCACATATGTCTCAAGTTTTGAGGGAGTGTGCAATTGGCATGCTGACTGCAGGAATGTCCAACAGAGCTGTCGCCAGAGAACTGAATGTTAATTTCTCTACCATAAGCCGCCTCCAACGTCGTTTTAGAGAATTTGGCAGTACGTCCAACCTGCCTCACAACCACATACCACGTGTAACCAGACCAGCCCAGGACCTCTACATCCGGCTTCTTCACCTGCAGGATTGTCAGAGACCAGCCACCCGGACAGCTGATGAAACTGAGGAGTAGTTCTGTCTGTAATAAAGCCCTTTTTTGGGGAAAACTTGGCTGGGCCTGGCTCCACAGTCTTTGGCATTGCTCCCAAGTGCCCTCCCAGGCCCACCCATGGCTGCGCTCCTGCCCAGTCACATGAAATCCACAGATTAGGGCCTAATGAATTTATTTCAATTGAGTGATTTCCTTATATCGAATCAAATCAAATTTTATTGGTCACATACACATGGTTAGCAGATGTTAATGCGAGTGTAGCGAAATGCTTGTGCTTCTAGTTCTGACAATGCAGTAAAATCGAGCAAATTCACAACAACTACCTTATACACACAAATACACACAAATGTAAAGGGATTAATAAGAATATGTACATATAAATATATGGATGAGCAATGTTTTCTTTTTGTAATCTGTGATTGACTGTAGACCCTGCCACATACGTCTCGTGTTTGAGCCGTTGAATTGCGACTTTACTTTGTCTCTGTACTGACACTTTGCTTGTTTGATTGCCTTGCGGAGGGAATAGCTGCACTGTTTGTATTCGGTTGTGTTTCCGGTCGCCTTGCCATGATTAAAAGGGGTGGTTCGCGCTTTCAGTTTCGCGCAAATGCTGCCATCAATCCACAGTTTCTGGTTAGGGAAGCTTTTAATGGTCACAGAGGGAACGGCATCTCCAATGCACTTGGTAATAAACTCGCTCACTGAGTCAGCGTATACGTCAATGTTATTGTCTGAGGCTATCCGGAACATATCCCAGTCCACGTATTCGAAGCAATCTTGAAACGTGGAATCCAATTGGTCAGACCAGTGTTGTATTGACCTGAGCATGGGTGTTTCCTGTTTTAGTTTCTGTCTATAGGCTGGTAGCAACAAAATGGAGTCATGGTCAGATTTGCCGAAGGCAGGGCAGGGGGAGGGCTTTGTATGCATCGCGGAAGTTCTAGTAGCAATGATCCAGAAAGCTACCAGCTCTTGTCGCGCCTTTGATATGCTGATATAATTTAGGAAGTATGGTTCTTAGGTTAGCTTTGTTAAAATCCCCAGCTACAATACATTCAGCCCCAGGATGTATGGTCTCCAGTTTACATAGAGTCCAGTGAAGTTCTTTCAGGGCCGATGAGGGATCTGCTTGGGGGGGGATATACACGGCTGTGACTATAATCAAAGACAATTCTCTTGGAAGATAATGCGTCAGCATTTTATTGTATGGAATTCTAGGTCGGGTGAACTGTAACTCAGCAAAATCATTGAAATTGTTGCATGTTGTGTTTATATTTTTGTTCAGTATAAAAACATAGAAATATATTTATATTCTATTTCTCATAGAGACAACACTTGGCAGAATCACAGCACAGCCACCTGACCTGTCTGTCAGTCTCAGGGGTCAGTAGGTGGGAGTGATTCATCTTAAAGCCAGGGTTGTACCAAAGACAGTACAGTATGAAGATAGGCTAAAACTGCTTCTCCAATAGAAATTCCTGATCACACTTGTAGGGGATATCATGGCAACGTTGGCTAGCATGCTCTAACGGTTGTCTCGTGCCGAACTGCGCATGTGCAGGCCATCTAATCAAAGGCACTCCTTCGATATAAAGTTATTTTTGTTGAAAATGAAAATGTGTCAGTTTGTCACTTTCACGAGATTGGAGTAATAACATGTTCAACTACTTAATACATTGGCTCAAATCCAAGTTGTGCCTTTAGTTTTCCCGAAAATTTACAATTAAGAACTTTTCACTTTTCTCATTGACGGTTCAAACCCCAAACACCGGTCTGGTCTGTTTTGTCTGTTTCACAAGCGTTCCCGGAAGTATCGCAATGTTGTGCCTCTAGGTTAAGAAACTCTGTGATTGCACTGTGGGTGAGGGCAGAGTGAGTGGGCTGTCCATGCCTGTGCCTGTACAGAAACAGACAGATGAATATAGATTACACAGTCTGAATACAGACAGTGAGCTATTACTTAGGCTCCTATCCAGACTGTTGCGTTTTGCTGGCAGAAACAAGGTCCCACAGCACAGTCTGTGCCAGCCATGCGGCAGACAGACAGAACAGCCAGGTGTGCAGATAGAGCTCTGACCTAGTGTCTCATGTCAGGTGTTTTACCTAAAGTAGCTAAGAAGCTGGATCCATTTAAAGCTGTGTTAGTGTTGCATCACAAGGCCTTGGCCTTGGCAGATCTCTAGTAATAATATAATTGTAAATGCCACTTAGCCAAAGCCTTCATGCAAAGCCACTAACAATACAGTGAGTGTATAAGTCTTTAGTATGTGCATGTGATCCCTGCAAGAAGTGAATAATATATGCCATTTAGCATACATTTATCCAAAGCAACTTATAGTCATGCGTACATACATTTTTACATATGGGTGGTCCTGGGAATCAAACCCATAATCCTGGCATTGCACGCACCATGCTCTAAGAACTGAGCTGTACAGGACCACAGGACACTCCCTTTGTTTTGCTAGTGCCTATCTACAGTACTTCCTTATAGATTCACTGTCCCAGAGGTCTATATGTTATTTATCCCAATGTAGAGAGTATTAAGTTGTTTCCTCTCATCTCATATTGCTGGAAAAAGAAATGGCAGCACATTATTGTATGTTCCACAATGTTTTTAATGGATCTTACACCTATGTGTTCGTCAATAGACCTTCATTAGGGTTTAACTCATCATACTGTATCAAGAAAGATTTTTGTATTGATCCGCTAATGGGAAATTTGACTACACCAGATAATACAAACAAGTACCAATACACCCAGCACAGAAACAACAATGAAAATATTGACAACGTTAAAAACATCACATCATCAACACAAACAACTGGATTAAAGACTTTCCACAATGTTTTTTTAATGGACCTCAAACCAACATTCAGGGTTTTCTCATACTCATACTGTACCATGTCGTTGCTCCTGTGTCCTCTGTCCATCTGTCCGTCTGTCTGTCTCAGAGCTGAGGGGGTGATGAGGACGATGCCCGTAGAGAAGCTGTTGAAAGGAATGCCCACTCTGCAGAGCCAGATAGACGCCCTGCTGGAGTTTGATGTGAGTATTTTGATGATGATGAGAATGATATTTGTATCCATTAGGAAGGGCATTTTTGTACTAGACACCTGATTCAAATTATCTAAGCTTGATGATGAGTTGATCATTTGAATCAGCTGTGTAGTGCTAGGGCAAAAACTAAAATGTGCACCTCTTTGGGTCCCCAGGACTAGGATGAAAATACACTGCCTTAGGAAATTCTCTCTGTCATACAGCATGCCAGTATACCTAAAGTACCAGTCAAAAGTTTGGACACACCTACTCATTCAAGGGTTTTTCTTTATTTTACTATTTTCTACATTGTAGAATAATAATGAAGACATCAAAATTATGAAATAAACATATGGAATCATGTAGTAACCAAAAAAGTATTAAACAAATCTAAATATATTTTATATTTGAGATTCTTCTAAGTAGCCACCCTTTGCCTTGATGACAGCTTTGCACACTCTTTGCATTCTCTCAACCAGCTTCATGGTAGTTACCCAGAATGCATTTCAATTAACAGGTGTGCCTTGTTAAAGTACATTTGTGGAATTAAATTCTTTCTTAATGTGTTTGAGCCAATCAGTTGTGTTGTGGCAAGGTGGGGGGGGGGTATACAAAAGATAGCCCTATTTGGTAAAACACCAAGTCCATATTATGGAAAGAACAGCTCAAATAAGCAAAGAGAAACGACAGTCCATAATTACTTTAAGACATGAAGGTCCAACAACCTGGAAAATGTCAAGAACTTTGAAAATTTCTTCAAGTGCAGTCGCAAAAACCATCAAGCGCTATGATGTATCTGGCTCTCATGAGGACCGCCACAGGAAAGGAAGACCCAGAGTTACCTCTCTGCTGAGTTACCAGCCTCAGAAATTGCAGCCCAAATGAATGCTTCACAGAGTTAAAGTAACAGACACATATCAACATCAACTGTTCAGAGGAGACTGCGTGAATCAGACCTTCATGGTCGAATTGCTGCAAAGAAACCACTACTAAAGGACACCAATAATAAGAAGAGACTTGCTTGGGCCAAGAAACATGAGCAGTGGACATTAGACCACTGGAAATCTCTTATTTGGTCTGATGAGTCCACATTTTAGATTTTTGGTTCCAACCACCATGTCTTTGTGAGATACAGAGTAGGTGAACGGATGATCTCCACATGTGTGGTTCACACCGTGAAGCATGGAGGAGGAGGTGTGATGGTGTGGGGCTGCTTTGCTGGTGACACTGTCAGTGATTTATTTAGAATTCAAGGCACACTTAACCAGCATGGTTACCACAGCATTCTGTAGCGATACACCATCCCATCTGGTTTGCGCTTAGTGGGACTATCATTTGTTTTTCAACAGGACAATGACCCAACACACCTACAGGCTGTGTAAGGGCTATTTGATCAAGAAGGAGAATGATGGAGTGCTGCATCAGATGACCTGGCCTCAACAATCACCTGACCTCAACCCAATTGAGATGGTTTGGGATGAGTTGGACTGCAGAGTGAAGGAAAAGCAGGCAACAAGTGCTCAGCATATGTGGGAACTCCTTCAAAACTGTTGGAAAAGCATTCCTCATGAAGCTAGTTGAGAGAATGCAAAGAGTGTGCAAAGCTGTCATCAAGGCAAAGGGTGGCTACTTTGAAGAATCTCAAATATAAAATATATTTTGATTTGTTTAACACTTTTTTGGTTACTACATGATTCCATATGTGTTATTTCATAATACTGATGTCTTCACTATTATTTTACAATGTAGAAAATAGTAAAAATAAAGAAAAACCCTTGAATGAGTAGGTGTGTCCAAAAGTTTTATTGGTACTGTATATTCACATAGACAGACGTACAGCCAAGAGTCATGTAACTTTAGACATACAGTATTCACGTAATAGACAACCGTACAGCACAGTACAACACAACGCAACGAAGCACAACATTGCATGCAGTACATACTGTCGGACTACTTTGTCACCTTATAATTATTGTGATTTCTAGGCCACCTTCTGTTATGCCCCATGCCTAAACAATATCCTAAACCAGAGCTCTCCAATCCTGTTCCTGGAGAGATACCCTCCTGTAGGTTTTGGCTCCGACCCCAGTTGTAACTAACCTGGTTCAGCTTATCAACCAGTTAATTATTATAGTCAGGTGTGCTAGATTAGGGTTTGAGCGAAAACCTACGGAACGATAGCTCTCCAGGAACAGGGTGGTGGAGCCCTGACCTAAACTGCCTGGCAAATCAACCCAAGTAGTAGTGGTGTAAAGTACTTAAGTAAAAATACTTCTAAGTACTACTTAAGTAGTACTTTTACTTTTACACTTCTTATTTCCTAAAGAAAATTATATACTTTTTACTCCATACGTTTTCCCTGACACCCAAACGTACTCCTTACATTTTGAATGCTTAGCAAGACAGGAAAATTGTCAAATTCATGCACTTATCAGGAGAACATCCCTGCTCATCCCTACTGTCTCTGATCTGGCAGACACATTAAACACACATGCTTCGTTTTTAAATTATGTCAGAGTGTTGGAGTGTAGCCCTGGTTATCCATAAATTTAAAAAACAAGAAAATGGTGTCGTCTGGTTTGCTTAATATAAGGAATTTTAAATGATTTATACTTGTACTTTTACTTTTCATACTTAAGTATATTTGAGCAATTAGATTAACTTTGGATACTTAAGTATATTTAAAACCAAATACTTTAAAACTTTTGCTCCAATATTTTTTACTGGGGGACTTTCACTTTTACTAGAGTCATTTTCTATTAAGGTATTTTTGCTTTTACTCAAGTATGAGAATTGGGTACTTTTTCCACCATTGCCAAGCAGTTACCTACAAACATATTACCATATTAACTCAAATCTCCCATCCTCAGTGTGATCTAATCTCACCTTGTTTATCTATAGGTCCATCCCAATGAACTGACCAATGGGGTGATCAACGCGTGCTTCCTCCTGATGTTCAAAGACCTGATCAAGTTGTATGCCTGCTACAACGATGGGATCATCAACGTATTAGGCAAGGCTTGACAATTTTTTTCTAGTCGTGGCCAAAAGTTTTGAGAATGACACAAATATTAATTTTCACAAAGTCTGCTGCCTCAGTTTGTATGATATCAATTTGCATATACTCCAGAATGTCATGAAGAGTGATCAGATGAATTGCAATTAATTGCAAAGTCCCTCTTTGCCATGCAAATGAACTGAATCCCCAAAAAACATTTCCACTGCATTTCAGCCCTGCCACAAAAAGGACCAGCTGACATAATGTCAGTGATTCTCTCGATAAACACAGGTGTGAGTGTTGACGAGGACAAGGCTGGAGATCACTCTGTCATGCTGATTGAGTTTGAATAACAGACTGGAAGCTTCAAAAGGAGGGTGGTGCTTGGAATCATTGTTCTTCCTCTGTTAACCATGGTTACCTTTAAGGAAACACGTGCCGTGCACAAAAAGTGCTTCAAAGGCAAGGATATTGCTGCCAGTAAGATTGCACCTAAATCAAGGAAACTCCCCAGACCTTAATCCCATTGAGAACTTGTGGTCAATCCTCAATAGGCGGGTGGTCAAACAAAAACCCACAAATTCTGACAAATTCCAAGCATTGATTATGCAAGAATGGGCTGCCATCAGTCAGGATGTGGCCCAGAAGTGAATTGACAGCATGCCAGGGCGGATTGCAGAGGTCTTGAAAAAGAAGGGTCAACACTGCAAATATTGACACTTTGCATCAACTTCATGTAATTGTCAATAAAAGCCTTTGACACTTATGAAATGCTTGTAATTATACTTCAGTATTCCATAGTAACATCTGACAAAAATATGTAAAGACACTGAAGCAGCAAACTTTGTGGAAATTTATATTTGTGTCATTCTCAAAACGTTTTGGTACTTCCTGGGACAATAATCATGTATTTTTATATTTGATTAATATTACAGGTTTAATTTTATTCAAGATATAGAAATAGATGTGCTCCTGTTAATTTGATGTAATAGTAATGTCTCAATGGTTATTGTGTAATAATAAACATGTTCATTCCCCTTTTTCCTCACAGAGAAATTTTTCCAGATGAAAAGAGGACAGTGCAAAGACGGGCTGGAGATCTACAAGAGATTCTTGACACGGATGACCAGGGTCTCTGAGGTCTTCAAAATCGCTGAGGTAAAAGATAAACCCGACAATACACTTTACTGTTGAAAAGTTCAATCCACAGCCAGTATGACAAGCATGGTATATAGAGGCTCAGCTGAAATGTCAACATCTTTTTTTACAGACCATAGGAATTGACAAAAATGATATCCCCGAGCTCACTCAGGTAAGTCCTGTTTGACCTTTTAAGCCTAATTTCCCAGATTTTCACTGGGATGATACACTTTCTCCTAATCTACTAACATTGTATTCACATGTACTTACATTGTACCAGCATTGCATCTCAGTGTTATGGTTTTCTTTAACCTGGGGTAGCATGCGTTTTGGGCATAGCCTACAACTCAGAAATCTCTTCTCTATCAGCATTGACCAATCACAGTATTGGTCCTTTTTTTGGACAATCAGCCCTGGCCAATCACAGTCATGTACAGAGTTGACAGGTCATTGTCTACCTGACCAATGGTGAGCTTTTCATAGAACGGGGGCGTATCCCTTTGATCCGTTCTGTCCTCCATGCAGCCAATGAGCTGTGCTTCCCCTGTGATTGACAGCCACTCTGCCCCCTCTCTTCTTACTTCCAGAGGTGCAGCTTGATTTTACAGGCTGAGAGTGTGAGTAGTGTGTAGTACATACAGCTTGCCTTTGGGTCATGGCTAGAAGGGATACAGCTTTTGTAAAATTGATGTCAAAAGTATATTTTTGTTGTTGTTGCTAAACCTAACCCTAACCCTTTTCCTAACCTTAACCTACTTATCCTAGCTTTCTGCGTAAGTTCTCCTAACCTGCTACAAACAGTCAAATCTGACAAAAGCTGAATGCCGTCTAGTCAAAACCTCGCTTTTGGAGAGCAAAGCAGCCTATAGGAAAAGGAATAACAACACTGAACTCTCTTGAATCCATTGAACTGCAAATACAGCAGATACTCTTGGATGAAGTTGGATGTGAACAGCCTGGTCTCATAGACTATACATAACATAGTAAATGTAAATCCAGGACACCCAAATTAGTATGATATGTTACGTTTGGTATGATTAAATAAGGCAAAAATCAGTGGTTGGTCGGTCTAATGGGTGGATGGATGGGTGGATGTATAATGTGAATGTGTAGAAAACTTTGTAGTATTTCGTTTTTTTATGTACTAGTTTTTACATTATTAGCACAGGAAATGTTTTGTGTCAATACATACAGCCAGGAACAACTATTAGATATTCGAGCGGGGGTAACTCACCAGAACTACCAGCATTACGACAAGGAACATGACTTCCCTGGAGCAGATCATTTGTTCACTCTCCCCAGAGCAATTGAAATTATTCCAGAGGCCGACCCAAGGAGAGGCACTCGAGGTGGCCTGCTGGTTCGACTTAGGAGGCGTGCACACCACCCACCGCTTCCGAGTATATTACTCGATAATGTTCCGTCTTTGGATAGCAAAGTTGATGATCTTAGAGCAAGGATTTCTTTCCAGAGAGACATCGGGGCCTGTAACATACTTTGTTTCACGGAAACATGGTTCTCTCTGGATACTCTGTCGGAGTCGGTAAAGCCAGCAGGATTCTCAGTAAATCGTGCAGACAGGAATAAATATCTCTCCGGGAAGCAGAAGGGCGGAGGGGTGTGTTTCATGATTAACGACTCATGGTGTAATTCTAGGAACATACAGGAACTCAAGTCATTTTGTTCACCCGACCTAGAATACCTCATATCTCCCAAGAGAATTCTCCTCCGTCATTGCCACAGCTGTTTACCTCCCACCTCAAGCCAAAACCTCAACAGCCCTCAAAGAACTTCACTGGACTTTAGGCAAACTGGAAGCCACATATCCTGAGGCTGCATTTATTGTAGCTGGCGATTTTAACAAAGAAAATCTGAGGACTGGGCTACCGAAGTTCTATCAACAGGTTGACTGTCCTACTCGCGCTACTAAGACTCTCGACCATTGCTATTCAAACTTCCGGAATGCTTACAAGGCCCTCCCCCGCTGCCCTTTCGGCAAATCTGACCATGACTCTATCTTGCTCCTCCCGTCCAATGGACAGAAACTCAAACAGGAAGTGCCCGTGCTTTGTACTATTCAACGCTGGTCTGACCAATCGGAATCCACACCTCACGATTGTTTTGATCACGTGGACTGGGATATGTTCGAGGTAGTTTGAGAAAATAATCTAGATGCATACACGGACACGGTGACTGAGTTCATAAGGAAGTGTATAGGAGATGTAGTACCCACTGTGACTATTAAAACCTACCCTAACCAGAAACCGTGGATAGATGGTAGCATTCACGTGAAACTGAAAGCGCGAACCACCGCATTTAACCATGGCAAGACGACTGGTAATATGGCAGAACAGTGTGAACAGTGTGGTTATTCACTCCCCAAGGCAATCAAACAAGCTAAACGTCAGTATAGAGATAAAGTGTAGTCGCAATTCAATGGCTCAGACACGAGATGTATGTGGCAGGGACTATAGACAATCACAGACTACAAAAGGAAAACCAGCCACGTCGCTGAGACCGACGTCTTGCTTCTGGACAGGCTAAACACATTCTTCGCACACTTTGAGGATAACACAGTGCCACCGACGCGACCCGCTACCAAGGACTGTGGGATCTCCTTCTCCGTGGCCGACGTGAGTAAAATGTTTAAACGTGTTAACCCTCGCAAGGCTGCCGGCCCAGATGGCAACCCTAGCCGCGTTCTCAGAGCATGCGCAGACTAGCTGGCTGGTGTGTTTACGGGCATATTCAATCTCTCCCTATCCCAGTCTGCTGTGCCCACATGCTTCAAGATGGCCAACATTGTTCCTGTACCCAAGAAGGCAAAAGTAACTGAACTTAATCACCCCGTAGCACTCACCTCTGTCATCATGAAGTGCTTTGAGAGACTAGTCAAGGATCATATCACCTCTACCTTACCTGCCACCCTAGACCCACCTCAATTTGCTTATTGCCCCAATAGATCCACAGACGATGCAATCGCCATCACTCTGCACACTGCCCTATTCCATCTGGACCAGAGGAATACCTATGGAAGAATGCTGTTTATTGACTATAGCACAGCATTCTACCCCATAGTACCCTCCAAGCTCATCATTAAGCTCGAGGCCCTGGGTCTGAACCCCACCCTGTGCAATTGGGTCCTAGACTTCCTGACGGGCCGCCCCCAAGTGGTGAAGGTATGAAACATCACCTCCATTCAGCTGATACTCCACACTGGGGCCCCAAAAGGGTGCATGCTCAGCCCCCTCCTGTACTCCCTGTTCACTCATGACTGCGTGGCCAAGCACGCCTCCAGCAAGTTTGCAGACGACACAACAGTAGTAGGTTTGATTACCAACGATGACGAGACAGCCTACAGGGAAGAGGTGAGGGCTCTGGGAGTGAGGTGCCTGGAAAACAACCTCTCATCAACGTCAACAAAGCAAAGGAGATAATCGTGGACTTCAGGAAACAGCAGAGGGTGCACCCCCCTATCTACATCGACAGAACTGCAGTGGAGAAGGTGGAAAGCTTAAAGTTCCTTGGCATTACTCATCTCATATGTATATACTGTTTTCTATACTATTCTACGGTATCTCATTCACTTAATAATATTTACATATCTTGCATTACTCATAACATATGTATATATACTGTTTTCTATGCTATTGTACTGTATCTTAGTCTGTTCCGCTCTGACATCACTCGTCCATATGTATATAGTCTTAATTCATTCCTACTTAGATTTGTGTGTATTGGGTATATGTTGCGTAATTTGTTAGATATTGTTAGACATTACTGCATTGTCGGAGCTAGAAGCACAAGCATTTCGCTACACCCGCAATAACATCTGCTAATCACGTTTATGTGACCAATAAAATTAGATTAGATTTGAATTAAGTATGTAGTAGCTCACTGTGTGTCCTAACCACTCCCTAACCCTTCCCTTTGGCCCTATAATGCTTTAATGTTTGCATATCTGAAGCTCAACCCCCACACTGCTTTTACCTTTTCAGACCCGTCAGATCTCCAAACATCAAAGGGGTTTAGGCCAAGGGGAAGGATTACACTCTCACTCATCAACGTTATGAAGGCTCTGTAGACATGGCTGTGGTATTTTCATGGCAAATGCGGGCATTGTGGCTGACTTTACACTGAGAGCATGATGCACTGATGACTGTGTGGACTGTGCACTGTGGAGGGAGAGGGATTGCTTTAATATCACAGCCTTGGGCAGATGCAGATCTGCAGGGGGTTTGACCACACTGACATGCATGATTGGTTGGACTACTAGCCAACCGGGAGGGGGGTGGGATGTGAAACGGGGGGGTTGGGCTTACTGTCATGTCATGGTATTACTCTAAAGAGGAGCTGGTTGAAGCATGGTAATGATACGTTGAATCATGACTGTGAGTTTGGGGGAGTTGTTGAGCATGGATTAGGGTTGAAAGCCCTGTGTGTGGTTGGATTTTAATGGAGTCCATTGGCTAACTAGCAGATTGACTGGTTAGCATTACACAGTTTGGACATTCTGGTTTCTCCTTATTGTGTAGTGAGATTCCTGTTATTACTTGCACTATTACTAGTTGCTTATGAACTGTCAAATGAAATGACTGGCTCGTAGAACAATCTATGTGTCTTCATGTATGTTTGTATGCATGTGGTGGAGAGGCAAAGAGAAAGCCTACATACACTATGTCTAGACTTGGATCCTTCTTAGGCAGTATCCTTAAAGGCTTTTTCTTAGGTAGTATCCTTTTAGGGATGCTGTCCTGCCCTAGAGGTGTGAGTTATTAGACTCCAAGTGCCAGTGCTTAGGCAGCTGAGACAAGTGATGCTCCACAATAAATTTTACTGAATTCTCTGTCCCATGAGTCACCATTTGGGCAGCTAAACGACCTGGTGATTTAGCGGTAACTATTAGAAATCAAATAAAATAGCCATAGAATTAGTTAAGCGAAATGAAAGCAATTCATGTCGTTTCACCAGATGTTATATATTTCTATTATTACTGGATTTACCTGAAAGCCATATGCATGTGTATTGTATTATTCTCTGTTGTTATTCTCTGTTGTATGGAAACAGCAACCTCTTGTCACGATCGGTGTGAAGAACAGACCAAGGCGCAGAGTGGACTTCCACATATTTAATTAAAGAGAACATCCAAATGACAAAATAATAAACAACCGCTCTGACAGGGTGTAGCACACATAGAACAAAACAATATCCCACAACACAGGTGGGGGGGGGAAGAACAAACTAAATAGGATCCCCAATTAGAGGCAATGACTATCAGCTTCCTCCGAATGGGAACCACACACAAACACAACATAGAAAATATTAACTAGAACCCACCCTAGTCACGTCCTGACCTTAATCACCATAGACAACCCAGAGGGCTCTCTATGGCCAGGACGTGACACTTATCTATGACAGATAGACCGATATGTCAATTCCAGGTGGATCTTGAAGATCCCACAGTGCTGTAGGGAATACAAAAGTATTGGAACGGCGTGAAGCGGGGAAATAACTATGCTTGTGGCTGTGTATTGTGTGTAATAGCATCTAAATGACATCTAAATAGATTGTATTAGCATCTAATCATCAGATCTCTTAACCCTTCTTTGAAGTGTATCGTTTGGCAGAGGCAAATGCTGAGTAACGATTTACATTACGGCCATCTTAATAATGCATTCAATTAAATATATGCATGCACATTATACACGTACTGTAGGCTGAACAGAATCTAGGAGATTCTAGGAGAAAACTGTTCCAATTCATATAGTCGTTATTTTCCTTTGAATGCTCAGTGAAGATGCTTAGAAAGTCATTACAGCGATATCACTGCCAACAGTGTAGAGCAAACCCTCCCTAAATGTACCTACATGTTCCCTGAACAGCTTGCTGTCCGAAAGAAGGTATGTGATTTTGGATTGTATCAGGTTGAGACACCTGTTTAATACAAGGACCCCTGTGGGTCTGTACATGGCCCAATTGGCCTCTGGAAGTGATGGAACTGTCACTCCTCCCTCTGGAAGCTCTGTGACAGTCAATCACACACCTGGGTTGTTTTCAATAGGCACGAAATGGAAGAAAACGGTCCAAAACTAAGTTAAATTGGGAGGAGTTATCTTAATGTGTCTGATAAGAAACGCTTGTTTTTCGTTGTCCGTTGCAACATGTTTTGCTACGGTGTGACCTAATAAAAATGACCCAGCTGTAGAAGAAAGGTCAGAGTAGACACACTACTACTGGTACTTAATTCTGAAATGGGCCGCCCTCTTTCATATTGAAAAGGCCTCCGAGGCCTCTTACATTTCGGGCACAACTACCTAGAATACCAAGACATTTATTGGGTTATCAGAGTAGACCAAGGTAAATGGGGCAGGAAAATAATAGTGATTTAAGAGGGAAGTGTGTGAGACTTATTTAGCTGGCCCATTTAGCTTTGACAGTGCACACGTGTACTGCCATCTGTGGCTGTGCATCATGTTTTGCAATGATGTGTTTACAGTCTGTCTGTTAGTTTGAACATGCAGTATAACTGCGTTGTTGGAAGCATTGTTCTTTAACATAAGCATGAGTTGTTTACCACATGGAATGGACTGAACTGCTGTGTGAAAGACATTAGCATTGTTTTCCTATTGCCCCCCCCATTACTTCCATTGCCACAATGTGATCATTCTATATGTCCCCTGTTAGCCCCGATGTGATAATTCTGTGTCCACTGTTAGCCCCAGTGTACCCTGTTAGCTCCAATGTGATAATTATTTGTATGTCCCCTGATAGCCCTAATGTGATAATTCTTTGTGTGTACCCTGTTAGCCCCAATGTGACCATTCTCTGTGTTCCCTGTTAGCCCCAGTGTGACCACTCTCTGTGTTCCCCATTATCCCCAATGTGACTACTCTATGTTTCCTGTTAGCCCCAATGTGACCATTCTCTGTGTTCCCTATTAGCCCCAATATGACCATTCTCTATATTCCCTGTTAGCCCCAATGTGACCGTTCTCTGTATTCCCTGTTAGCCCCAATGTGACCGTTCTCTGTGTTCCCTATTAGCCCCATTGTGACCATTCTCGGTGTTCCCTATTAGCCCCAATGTGACCATTCTCGGTGTTCCCTATTAGCCCCAATGTGACTATTCTCTATATTCCCGGTTAGCCCCAATGTGACCATTCTCTGTGTTCCCTATTAGCCCCAATGTGATAATTCTTTGTGTGTTCCCTACTAGCCCCAATGTGACCATTCTATGTGTTCCCTATTAGCCCCAATGTGACTATTCTCTATATTCCCTGTTAGCCCCAATGTGACCATTCTCTGTGTTCCCTATTAGCCCCAATGTGACCATTCTCTGTGTTCCCTTTTAGCCCCAATGTGACCATTCTCTATATTCCCTGCACTGCCAGTAGCTCTCTTGGTTTAAAGTTGGAGACCCCTGCTCATAGCCTATGTGTCTGATCCATGTACTGTACTGTATACTATAGCCCTGTGGCCCCTGTAGTAAATGTTTCCCATCTCTTCTCGTTCTCCAGGCCCCTGAGAGTCTCCTGCAGTCCCTGGAGACTCACCTGAACACTCTGGAGGGGAAGAAGCCGTAAGTACCAACCACACTCTCCACCAACCACACTTGTATCCTTACCCCATGGGCGTCTTTGTAACCAGGGCTACTTGGGAGTGGGACTACTTTACTTCCTATTTACTTCATATTTGAGAATTCAGCAATCTCAGTACAGTTCATATGCATGCACGCACATACTTTGTGTTTAAAAAAGTCTGTGGAAAGTCATACTGGAGGCGGCAGGTAGCCTAACGGTTAAGAGCAGTTAAGAGCATTGGGCCAGTAACCGAAAGGTCTCTGGTTCAAATCCCTGAGCCGACTAGATGAGAAATCTGAACCCTAATTGCTCCTGTAAGTAGCTCTGGATGAGTGCATCTGTTAAATGCCTGAAATGGAAACATTATGCCTCTTTTTGCTGTGGATTTATTTTACCAACACTTCAGCTAAAGAGCCTCCATCAGGGTGTGAAAATAGTCTGTGACCATCCAGTGAACCCAAATTAGAACTGTGCTTGACCCTAATGTCCCATAGGCTTTAATTATGCGCAGCCTCTCTCAATTAACATCATGAGGACCTCCAGTGTATGCCCTCTAGATTGTGTGATTTTTATGGGCAGTGATTTGACTGAATCTGTCATCACCAGACTGTCAGTCGTGTGTTCTCGATAGGACCTTAGTAGGACAATGATACAAGATAGTATTTGTGGGGGGGGGGGCATCATCAGATCGGATGTATGGAAAAAAACGTAGCAGCTGAAGTCTTAGCAAATGCCAGTGATTGTCAATGTGTGTTACAGAGAGGATGTTCGCAGAGAGGATGTGTAAGTATTCTGCTGGATCTACTACAAAATGAGTTGACGGGGAGGGCCGGATCATTATTTGCTGTTGTCTTGTATTGAAATGAATGAAACTGTAAAACAAATCCCCAATTGTTTCGTGACATTCACATGACGATTCTATGGAAATGACATTTGAACCTCCAGTTTAAAGTAATGTTTCGCAGTGTTGTAAAGTTCAAATGGGATTCTATAGAATTTATGTGAATTTTGCATATTTGTGATTTTTCAGTATCTCTCCTGAGTTTTGCCTCTCTCTCAAAATGATTATGAACTTTGACAGCTAACTCGGGACTTACCCAAGATTCACTTTGCATAGTTTTTTAATATGACGTGAATCTGGTGTCTTAGCTCTTCAATGTTCATATTAACTTCATTGTCATATTATTGGGATCAACTCAACTCCTCAAAGCTTTTGATGCATGTCATTGCAAAACATGGGTTTGTTATGTCTGGAAAATAAGAATGAAAAGCTTTGTGCAAGGAAGTGATTTAATATTGTTTTATTCAGCATTGCAAATCTAAACTCTACAGATGCAGTACACTCTTAGAAAAAAGGCTTCCATAAGGGTACTTTGGCTGTCCCCATAGGAGAACCGTTTTTGGTTCCAGATAGAACTCTTTTGGGTTCCATCACTCTGTGATACGGGTTCTACATGGAGCCCAAAAGGCTTCTACCTGGATCCAAAAGGGTTCTACCTGGAAGCAAAAAGGGTTCTTCAAAGGGTTCTCCTATGGGGACAGCCAAAGAACCCTTATTGGTTCTAGATAGCACTTTTTTTCTAAGTGTATGTTTTCACAATGGAATTGCCTCGAAATGCCTGCTCTCTGCAACCAAAACAACAGTGCTTCTTTAGCTATCACTTTGACACAGCTCAGTAACAGCCATTGTGCTTCACCATGCATATCATCTGGTAATGCTATGATGGCTTTAACTCATTCTTATTGTATCATTTTGCAGGTCACCAACCAAGGTGAGTCAGCTACCTCTTATTTTACTCTGCACCTCAACAGATGTTTTTGACAACTGCCAACAATTTGACAATAATTGGAAGTGTGTACATTAATGCGTAAAACAGCATAGCCATGTCTGCTTCTGTAACTGTGGTGCATCGCCATGGTAACTGGCTAACGAGGCTAACCCTCCGTCTGACAGGAGTGTGAAGCAAATGGCTCCCCGGCCACAGCCGCCACGCCTACAAAAGCTCAAGCGGCCCCTGCAGCTGCTGCTGCTCCAGTTGCTCCTGCCCGCCCTGGACCACCTGCCAGACCCACGGCGGCACCCACCTTCAAGAGCTCCAACAAGTAGGTGCCCATCTGCTGTGGGCTCTTAGGTTGGCCACTTCAAGTGGCACTTCAGGTGCCACACTAGATTTAACAATTAGCTATGTTGTACAATCTACAGTCTCCAATCTCCAATTTACATTTAACCCTTTTGTCGTTCTGTTTTTCCCTCTTCCCGTCTCTCCTTCGCCTCTCCCTCTTCTTCATTTTGTCTCTTGTCTCTTTCTCGCTCTCTCTCTGTTACTCTCTTTCTATCTCCCCCCTCTTTTTCTCTCACTCTATCTGCAGTGCTCTGCTAGACTTGGATCCATTGTCAGCCTCCACATCAGCAGGTGGAGCAGCAGCCTCTATCTCGTCATGGGGAGGTAAGGCCTTTTATACATTTATTATCTGGGTTGCATTCTTTACGGCACACAATATATATATATATATATATTTTTACATGAGCGTTTCTCATTGCAGTCCCAGGACTTCCCTCCCTGTATCAGTTAGTTTTCTTCCGTTTGGCGCCTAATGAATTCCACCCTGCTCTCTTTCATGCTTTCTACCTACATCCTCCTCTCCACCCTTACTCAAGGGAAGGACTAATATTAGCAGATATTCAAACCTGGCCCCTCTGCAGATTGAAATCACTTTAAGGGCCTCTTACTCATATAACACTTTTTCCTTGGAGTTTTTTTTAAATTAAGATGGCAGTTGGAAAATCAGAAGTACAGTAGTCACGTGGTATGGTAGTGAGATATCGACCCTGATTGGCATTTCTATGTTTATATTCTCTGTATGTAATCCCTTACTCACATATTCTCTTTGCTCTCTCTCGCTCTCTCTCTCTCTCTCTCTCTCTCTCTCTCTCTCTCTCTCTCTCTCTCTCTCTCTCTCTCTCTCTCGCACTCGCTCTCGCTCTCGCTCTCTCTCTCTCTTTCATTGTCTTGTACAGATCTGCTTGGTGGCGGTGAGTACTGAGGAACATACTGTTCTTTACATTCTTTACACAGCTCCCATCCACAGCAGAGCATGACAACTGCTAGGATTTACACCTGAAGTTATGATTAACACCTATCTGGAGGCTTTGGCCACATTCCAGGCTGACTGCATTGCAGACGCCTGCTAGATCTCACAACACCTGGATAGGTGTTTAACATATCAGCTAACCACATCATACGATATAGCAATCGGATACCGACTACGCAGTCAATGACGTTTCACACAACCATACGTTGATGCAATGATGTACTGCGATGTAGTCGGTCTGGAACATGACCATTGTACCTGTGGCTCACTGTGCTTTCAGTGCATGACTCCAGCTGTAGACCTATGATCTGAGAGGGTCAGCATATATAGGTGGCAACCTTCTTCTTATTCCTGCTGTGTGATATCTAACAATGCCTCTCAAGGTGTAACACAGTCCTCTCCAACACTTCTCTATTACCACTGTTCTCTTTGACATATCTTACACTTATCTTCTTTTTCTCAACACAATCTCTCTACTTATCTCTCCCTGTTATATTCCCCCTGTTCCTCTATCCTGTTGTGATTGGGGATGGGCTTGGGTGGGGATGGATGGGGGGGTGTAGGTTTAGATACCCCCCCTGATCCCACTAGCACCACTGAGCCAGCCTCTGTTGCTGCTGATTCTGCAGCCGGTCCGGCTTCCACGCCCACGGTGGCCCATACGGATGGCCCCGTCGCGCCCTCTGTGGCCCCCGTGGTGGTGCTGCCCGTGCCCGCCACTACCACCTCAGACATGGATCTGTTTGGAGGTCAGTGGGGGTCAGCCTCATTGGAGGGATCATCATGGCAGACTACACAGCAGCTGTCTGCTTGTTTGGAACAACCTCTGACATGCTCACATGTAGTTACACCACCTGGTTCTCACACTCTCACATTTACAAGTTTCAGTATACACTCTACATACACCTTAATAAAAATATTCTGTTCATGAAATTCTGTATTTGTGCAAAATTCTACTTGGATAGTTATTGACATAGTTACTGACATCTAATAAGGACACTCATTTCCAAATGTTCCATCTCGCTAAATAATGATTAGCTTGACTGATTATTCATTATTTGGGCACTGCATCAATCAATCAATTATTTATCCAAGACAGCAAGCAGGTGAGGAAGTTTTTGCTCTGCACTGTATGGAGAACAGTAGAAATTGTAGCCCATACTCGGCATATCTCCTCTTTTCGCTCACATATCTAATAGTAGATATGCAGAATCCCCTATCAAAATTGTATAGGAAAGTGTGGCCCTCTTTTCCATGGAAAACAGCCTCTGTCAAAGAGAGATGTTGCTTTGCCCATCACTGAGCTTGGCATTTCCTGTCACACAGAACAAGCTTATGATAGCATCATGTTATCTCTTCACTTTCCCAGCGTGTACAAACATTGTGCACACTGAATGCAGCTTTATGCAGCCGGGAAAGTACCAGCCCCATTCATATGATACTAATAAGATCAGCAATTTCAGCAATACATCTTGTATTCTCTGTTTTCTCCTAATGCTGATCTCTCATCTTTCTGTTTTTCTCATTCTCTCTATTCTCCTGCTCTTTATTTACCTCCTCATCTCTCTTTCTCCTGCCTCCCCCTGTTTTTCTCTGGGTGTTGTATTGTGGTTTGTGTCCACTGTCCCCTCCTCTCATGTCCGGTACCCCAGACGCGTTTGCACCCTCCCCAGGTGACGGCCCGCCCAGCAGGGCGCCTGCTGCTGATGCATGTGCCGGATCTGGTGGGTGATAACACTGCTCAGTGTGTGTGTGCGTGTGTACGCACGCATATGTGTGTGTGTGTGTGTGTGTAAATGAGCATATGCTTGTACGTGTGTGCACTCTTCCAACACACATGTGTGTGTTTGTGCAAGAGTGTGTGTGTGTGTGTGTGTGAGATCCTGAAGCTTGGGTAGCTCCAAGCTGCTTCTGCTACCATATGGGACAGTAGTAAATCATCCGAAACATTGCATTGGGGCCTACCGTCCTGACCCTAACCCCACTATTGGGGGCTCAAGCCTCGGCTCCCCTCTCTACCCCTCCGCCACTCAGCCCTGCTTCAGAACAGTCCCCTTGCTTCTCTCAGCTCGTAATATTCACCTGGTGATGAATACTCGAGTAAAACACAGTTGTATAATTTTCGCCCGAATCCCACAATTGTTTATATTTCATATAAATGATGCCACTTACTAATCATACTAACTGACCATCTTTATTTACCCTGTTTTGTTTCTCTCTTTGGCCTGAATGTGTAAGTATTAATCGACTACTGTGACTGTAGAAGTCCAAAAGTACAGTATGTTTAATTCACATGGCTCCATTACTGTGTGTGTATGGAGCTTTGGTCTTATGGCAAAGAATAGTAGGACAGTTTTACGTTGAATTATGCACATTTTTCTACATTAACTTTATTCTGCGCCTTTATCATGTATTTGGATTCTATGTAGACAGAGCCTATCAGTGTTGAAGCAGATTCATGCCAAAATGGTATTACTTGTATTTGTTTTGGTATGATTCTGCTTCCATGTGTATGTACTAGCTCTAGTGTTACCACTAGACATCGTCCTCTGTGGCCTGTCTATGTAACTACAGTATTTACCAAAACCAGCTGTAGCCCATTCCCTTTAATGAGTCTGAGTGTGAGACAGTGTTCTAACCTGTGGCTGTAGTATAAAGTTAATGGTTTCTTTTCTTTACTTCCCACTAACCCTCATTATGGAAGCTCCTCTAGACTCACAATAATATGTATTTTACAGTGTTTGTTGTTTTAACAAACTCTCAACTCCCCCTACTCTCTTCCCCTCCTCCCCTTTCTGGTCATATCCCTTAAACCCCCTAACCCCCATCCTCCGTCCTCCCCCTTCCTCCCTCCTCCTGAAGACCCCTTCGCTCCATCGGAGGGGAGTGCGAACTTGGCTCCAGAGATGGACCTCTTTGCAATGAAGTTTGATAACACGCTGGCTGCCCCAGAAGCAGCCAGTCCCACCTCTAGTGCAGTGCCGATCATCGTCGCCCCCATCGAGCCCCCTGCTGCCGCCCCCGCTCCCTCCACTACCACCACTGAGTCTGCAGATGCCCCCGCCCCTGCCCTCCCCACTCTAGACCTCTTTGGTGGTAAAGTGCACATTCTACTTCGCACACTGCATTGCTCTGCACTATGACAACGATGATGATGGTGATGATAATGACGATGATACAGTAACTTCCCTACATGTTTGTAGTGATGTTTTTTTTCTGTTATTATTCATTTGATTCATTTGATTTAAGTCATAGGCATTGAGTGAATCACACATTTTGACCACCCATGCAAATGAGAAATTAAATGGATATGATGATGGGTACAGTATATGGATCTATCACATTGTGGTTATTCTCTGCATCATTCCTGTGCAGGCAAGGAGTAAATACACAGATCTCAAAACTGGATGCCTTCTAATGGTATACTACAACTATTGAAACTAACTGCAACCCTTTACTTAAAACCGGTAAATATAATCCATTATCATGCCGTTATCGTGTATTGTAAGATGTCACGAGCATGTATGACTATGAGCCCCTTATAAAGTCTTATAATCATTTCATAATGATCATGACTAAAAAACAGTCAGTTTGAGTCAGTTGAAATATGAGACAAAACATATTATTGGGCTTATTATTAGACATTATAAAGCCTCAGACATGCTTATAACAGGTTTTGAAGCATTATACCTGCAGGCTGTTACAAAACAAACCTTTTCAGTTGTCAGTAAATCTTTGTGACGCCATTAGTTGTATTGGCTTCCAGAGGCATGGATTAAGTAATCTGTCAGCACCAGATATTGGCCTGTCAACTGTTTACATTCATAGGGGTGGCTCAACATGTTGTGATTTCAACCCAGCCTCTACCATGAACCATTATAGTCAGTCAAAGCTAGAGGGAAGTTAGCAGAGTTGTGTTTAGTAGGGAGAAAATTATTTGAAAAGGAGTGAAACGTGGAGGTATTACCAGAACGTGTTCAATAAGAACACACATTTTCATTTTCCGTTGCAAAAGTGTTTGATACTGTGTGCCTTACTGAACTCAACCTAGTTGTTATGGTCACTCTAGCTGCAGTGTGCCTGCATGACAACCTTGGCTTTCTTCACCTCCAACTTCTGACCAAGGTTGTAGATATCAACACCCTTCATTTGAGCAAATCTTCATTTTATCTTTCACCTGATTTTAGTTAGTATTTTCCTTTGTTTGCAATAATTAGTTTGTAATTATTTTAAAAAGAAAAGATTAATCAGTAACACTTTAACAACTTTCATGAATAAGCAATTATAAAGTAATGCAATGCTTATTCATGAAAGTTATTATAAAGTGTTATGATACATCTTTAAATGTCCTTTTTTAACATGTTTGGTTGTTGTTGTTGCTTTTCTCCCTTTCCCTCTTAACTCAAGCTGTATAGATTGTAGACTGAATGTAACTGTGTGTCCTTGTTTATAGATTCTATGTTTGATTCTATTCCTGAGAAAAGCCCTACCGCAGAAAAAGCTGATGCTGCTGTTACTCCTAGCGTAGACCTATTTGGGGCAGGTACAGGATGTGGATTGCTTTCTTTTTTTGGAACCTCTTCTTCATCTCTTCTGTCCTTCCTCCTCAACCATCTGTTTTACCACACGTCTTGGTTTGTCCCCATAGTGGTATGCGACTTGTGCATGCACCCAATCCAGGGTTGGGTCAATTTGAATTGAAGTCAGTCAATTCAGGAAGTGATTTGAATTTAACATTCAAAATCGGTTAATTGTTTGAAACAAGTAGCTTCTTCTTTTCAGTTTATTGAGAAGTAATTTAATTTATTTTCAATTATTATATCGTAATTTCATTTTACTTCCTGTATTGACTGAGTTTAAATTGATCCCAAACCTGGACCCACTGGCTTAATAACAGTAACTCCTACCACTGCTTTCACTCTCTCTGTTATGCTAATGCTCCTCTGTGCTCTTCTACTTCACTCTTCCTACTTCCTCTACCTTCTTCCTCGGGTGTTTCCCTGGAAGATCTCCCTACTATCTCTCGTGGGCCCTCTCCTTTGCCTCCCGAGGCAAATGCTGATGAAGACCTCTTGTCTGGTGTGACTGGTGAGTTACACTTTCTGCCCACTCTTAGCTGAACTCAATTCATGATCACCTATGGGTCTACTTCCTGTATCTCCAACTCTGCCTGCATGACTACAGCGTGCAGTAGTACAAGTTTGGTAATGCACTTCCCTGTCAGCCTGTCAATCAATGTATCTCTTCAGGAAGTGACCGGAACATTGTCTTTTTTTGTGATCAGAAGAAACAGATTTTTTGTTTTTTGCCAAGTACATTTACATGTACCAGGAATTTGACGTGGTGAAATGGTTCTGCCACAATAAACACAATATACAGACAGAATATATAGACAAAGAATTTACACAAGTCCACATACCATTATGTACAGTGTAAACAGCAAAAACCTAACAATTATGCGTAGTAAGGATGTATAAACATATTTAGTGTAGATTATATATATATATATATATATATATATATATATATATATATATATATAGTACCAGTCAAAAGTATGGACATACCTACTCATTCAATGGTTTTTATTTATTTTCACTATTTTCTACATTGTAGAATAATAGTGAAGACATCAAAACTATGAAATAACACATATTGAATCATGTAGTAACCAAAAAAGTGTTAAACAAATCTAAATATATTTTATATTTAAGATTCTTCGAAGTAGCCACCCTTTGCCTTGATGACAGCTTTGCACAGTCTTGGCAAAGCATGCCATTCCATGAGCGCAGCATTTATTTTTCAACTCAAATCAATGAGCCCAGTCAGTCCTCCGTGACAACAAAATCTAAAATCAAAAGACCAAGTCCATATTATTGAAAGAATAGCTCAAATAAGCAAAGAGAAACGAAAGTCCATCATGATTCCATATGTGTTATTTCATAGTTTTGATGTCTTCACTATTATTCTACAATGTAGATGTCAAGGCGTGTGTGTACTGGTAGCGAAGTCAGGTGCAGGAGAGCAGAGAGTTGTGAACAGGCGCACACTTTATTTAGACCGGAGGAACAAACAGATGAACGCAACTGCGTCAAAACCTCCATCCAAAAATTTAAAAAGTGCAAAAACCAGTCAGTCACACTACATACAAAGTGTAACAAATAAACAACTTCGTGAAACAACACGGAATTAAATCGCACTCGTCTAGCGCGTCAAAAACAAATGACACGTAAACACAAACAATTCCACACAAAGACATAATGGGGAACAGAGGAATAAATACATGCAGTGTGATTGGGGAATGAAAACCAGGTGTACAGGGAACAAGACAAAACAAATGTATCAATGAAAAATGGAGCGGCAATGGCTAGAAAGCTTGTGACGTCGACCGCCGAACGCCGCCCGAACAAGGAGAGGAGCCGACTTCGACTCTATAATGCCGTTTTTTCAAATTGTGGTGAAATACTCTCCTCTCTCATTCTGTAGATGCATTCTCTGCTATGACTCCAGCACCAGCAGTGGCTCCAACTCCAGTTCAAGCCCCGGCACCAGCCCCAGCTCCAGGTCCTGCCCCTGCAACGGTCTCTCCTCCCAAACCTGAGCCCTCTGCACCTACACCTGTCATTGACCTGCTGGGTGCGTACTGTACCACGAAATCCACCACTTCCTGTACACCTTCATGGGTTGATTTGACTCATGCTGAGTAACATCTGACCTTTTCCATACTCTATTCATCTATTTGTCTTGTGTACTTTGTTTACAGTGATTTTTTTATTGCCATTTCTCCATTGTTAAATATAGCTATTAGGTGTGAAGGATATTTGTATGTGGAGAGCTGTTCATGTGTAAGTATCTTTGTAGCCAGGGTAATAGACCCCTGATAAGTCTAGAACTAGGAGAGAGACAGTGTCATATGTTTGGTGTAGCAGTATATCCCAGAAGTTTTCTTCTGCAACTGGTTTTGGATTATGTAGCCAATGTAGCATTGCTTGTTAGTTAGCTGTGTATGTGTTAGTAGCAGCCATTGTGCAGAGACGTCACACGCCCTGAAACCTACAAATACTGTCGCCCGCACCAAGAAACACCTTTGGATTTTCTGGGTCAGTGGTATTAAAGCTTCTTGAGTTGCGATGTTTTGGTGTGCAGAGAGTTTTGAGTTCATACACAGGTTGGGATGGAAATTCTACCCTCTTGCAATTGCATGGTACTTAGAGGTGTGTGTGTGCTTGCGTGCATGTGCGTGTGTTTACTGCAGGGTTTGGGAGTAACGGATTACATGTAATCCGTTAAATGTAAGGGATTGCAAAAACCGGTAACTGTAATCCGTTACATTACCAGCTAAAATATTGTAATCAGATTACCAATACTTTTGAAAAACTAAATGATTACTTCGAGGATGACTTTTAAATTCAGAAAGGATGTTTACGGAAAAAAATCTTTGACACTTCTCTGTTGACATTCAAATCACCATTGAAAAAAGGCTCAAGTTTAAATTGGTTCCACCTGAGCAAGTCTGACCACAAATCAGAGACCACTATGATGGCATAGAAAATGTGTTTGATGGATCGCGGGAAAAGAGCAGGAATAGGCTTTTGTTGGCTACAGTCCAAGCTATATCTTCCAATGGTGCGACTGCTGTCGGCATCCAAAGATTATCCAACTTGAATAAGCGCTTGGAGGTAAGGATGACAGTAGTGGTGTAGTCTACGGCGATACAGATATCACTTATTATTGATATCTATATAGCACATTGATGTGAATCACACTGCTGCTCTCTCATTTAGCTATTTGCGCCTTACGGATTGTGGTTGTTGTGGATGGCTGTTCATAAATTGAAATGTGTATTTGAACCCAATAATGGTTGAATTCAAGAAGTTTAAGCTGCCTGTCAATCATTGTCTTTGAAACCAGTGGACATCCAGTGAAAAATGCGATCTTGCAACAGCTTTGCACACTCATGGCAAAGCATGCCATTCCATGAGCGCAGCATTTATTTTTCAACTCGAATCAATGAGCCCAGTCAGTCCTCCATGACAACAAAATCATAAAGAACAGAGTAGGGCTGGCTAATAAGTCCTTAGTTTTGGGGTCGTGCTCAGGTAAAACAATTAGGCTAATATGTACTTCCATATTTCCAAGTCCTATTCTTGAAGATCAAGGGGTATAACATTTAGTGGAATGACTGGAATTCTGATAGACTTTGGTTTTTAATGTAAAGATATAATTTAATTGTATTATTATATGTAGTAGAAAGCAATGGGTTAGAAGAAGCCCACATAACCAACCCATAAAGTAAAATGTAACATCCATATATGGCCAGCTATGTAATGCCTCTTAAGGGGAAGGTAATCTAAAAGTAACTGCATGTAATCAGATTACATTACTGAGTTTGGGTAATCCAAAAGTTACGTTATTCATTACAATTTCAGACAGGTAACTTATAACTGTAACGGATTACATTTAGAAAGTAACCTACTCAACCCTGGTTTACTGTACAGTGAGACCTGTCTCACTGCCTGTCTGCCTCCCCCTCCCTTCCTGGTTCATGGCTAACTAACTCTTCTTTACCCTCATGCTGCATTCCGGATGGCTGACTGGCTGTCGCTCTATAGACACATTCAGTAGTCCTGCTCTGGTGGACGCTACGCCCGCTGCCCCCGGGGGACCAGGAGAGGATCTGTTGGGTGGTACGCGCGCGCACACACACACACACACACACACACACACACACACACACACACACACACACTTTAGCTTTAACCTAATTGTAACACACCAAAATCAATGTCCCTGTGAGCAGTTTATTAGTAGAATAAAGTGAGCTGGATTAGGGTTGTAGTAAAAGCCTGCAGGACTGTAGTTCTCCAGGAGAAGGGTTGGGAGCCCCTGCTCTAAGACATCCATCTGCCATTTGTGATTCATACTGCACGTACAGTATGTTAATATTGAATACCATGACAATGTAACTTAAATTAATGGAATTGTAATCAGTGGAACTGAAAATCATTATCATCGTATATAATACTCTCATTCAAATGGTTCCCCACTTCCAGGACTAATGTCTCCTAGCCTGGCTCCCACGGCGGCCCCTGCTCTTCTGGCCCCCGCTCTGGCCCCGGCCCTCGCCCCTACCCTGGCTCCTGTCTCAGCCCAAAATGACTTGCTGGAGGGTGGCTTTGACACCCTCGGCTCCCTACCCCCACTAATGCCCGCCACACCAGCAGCTACAGACACAGTACCGGCCGCAGCAGCACCCTCTGGTGGCTTTGATGCATCAGGTAGGGGACACAGTCTGCTCCATGAGTACAGTATATCCTGAGGGAAGTATGTGTGTTCTGCATGCATGACTAACGCTACCACGCTCCACCGCCGCTGTCCCTATTATGTAACGCTGAGGGCTCGACGGTCACCACTGCTAACAGTTTAATTCCTCAACACTGCTTCTCTCTCTCACTGTCTCACTCTCTCTCTCGTCTCACATGCACACATGCCGATACTTACTACTGTTCTCCCCATCCTATTTCAACTCCTTCTTTCTCTATATGTTGATCTCCCTCTCCCTCCCTCCGTCCTCGCATTCTCTCTGTTCTCTCTCACTCTGTCACGTATTACCTTTCCACATTTCTCTCCTCACATCCTTTCTTTGTCCACCCCTTCAATCCCCTCCTCTCGCCCACTCTGCCCTTGTCTCTTTCTGCCATCCCCTCTCTCTTTCTGTCACTGCTGGGTCATTGCTTGCTGCTACTGCGTAATTGGTGAGTTCACAAGACTTTCTCCCGCTAGTGCTTTGCAGCATGTGCTGTTTTGACACATTCCCCATTTTTTTTATATGTTTGTCTCACATGTGAGACAATGTAATGTATGTATTACTCCCATTTGTAACATTTGCCAGATTCTACCCTCAATTCAACATAGTGCTCTTTGAAGCTGCGATGCTGGCACTGTGGTGGTCTAAAACCACATTTAAACAGTTATAGACTTGCATGTTCAGATACTGTGGTAGTGATGGCCTTACAGTGGGTATATATTCATCTCTCGTGGACAAACTACGTAAACATAAAAGGTACCAAATTCCGCAAGATTAGGTGTATATTGTTTCTGCCCTGTTCGGTGCATGCATTGCACACCAGAGTACTGTACTGAATGCTATTGTTGTGGTGATTAATTATATGGTGATGATTTCACATCTGCCCCTCTTTGTGAAGATTACGGATTATAAAGGTTTTCATCCATGCTGCATGTCTCTAACATCTTACTCCCCTTATTTCTACCTTTACCTCTAAGTGTTTGGTGGATTAGGGGACCTACTGATGCCAGCCATAACACCCCAGTCCACTGGGGGTAGTGTGGGTAGCACTGGCAGTGGTGGGGTCAGTACCAAGGTGACACCCGCGGTCGGGGGTGGCATGACAGGCGCCACAGCTATTAAACGGCCATCCATCGGGGGCGACTTGGACTCCTCACTGGCAAACCTGGTTGGAGGCATGTATTGATCACACCTGGACAGTCTTGAGGGTTCTGATTACTGTTTTTTTGTCAGTTTAATAATGAGTTGTGAAATTACGTTTTATTCTCTTGCAGATCTGGGGATTCAGAAAAAGTACGTACGGAATTTCTCTGTGTTCGTGCTTGCGTGTGTGTGTGTGTGCATGTGTGTGTTCTCCTTTTCTTTGTGTGCTTCCTAAATAACAATCAAAGTCATGCGGTGTCTAGTGTGTATTCCCAAACCTTCCAGCTAGCTGATGACAACTTTGGTGTCATGTGTGTCTCATATAGGGACCATCAGTGGAATGAGAAGAAGCTGACAGGAGGATCTAACTGGACCCCCCAGGTAGCCCCTCCCAGCTGGGGCGCTTCTGGACCTATGATGGTAAAAGCCTCCACAAGCCTCCCAATATTAGAAAATAACCATTATTGGGACATTTAAAATTGAAATCAAATCATGTGCACAGGATACAGGTTGTAAATTGTACAGTGAAATGCTTACTTGCAAGCTCTCCTCAACAGTACAATACACATTTATAAAAATAAAAAAATAGTAATGTTTTGAAATATACACAATAAGAATATACAGTGTAGACTATGAAATGTGCTAGAGTGAGTGGTGATATGGTTGAGCAGCTTAGATAAATAGTAGCAGCAATGGTGCACGGGTTTGTGCCTGTGTGCGTGTGTGCGTGTGAGGTGTATGTGTGCGTGCGTGGTGGGTGTGTAAGGGTGGGTGAGTGAAAGTCTCTTAGGTGCAGCTGTGAAGAGAGTCAGTCTCCAGTGATGGACTGGGCAGTCTTCACCACCCTCTGTAGAGCCTGGAGAGAGTAGAATTTTTGTATATTGGATAAGGATTGGAAATTGGAAAAGGATTGTTCAGGAATGGAAATGATGTTCAATGTCATAGAGCTGTGAACTGTTTATGTCTTGACTTCCTGTTTCTAGGGTGGCCCCGCCCCTGGAGCCCCCGGTGCCCCTGTATCCATGCCTCCCCCCATGGGAACACATCCTGGCTTTGGCATGGTGAGATATTGGACTGGATGCCCAGAAACCAACATGGACAGCTATACTTATAAATGAGCTCAGTGTTCTTATTCAAGTCATAACGTAGTTATTGGTCAATTCCATTAACCCCTTCCATCTCTGTCCAGGCCTCAGCAGCTGGATCTGGAGTTCCCATGATGCCTCCCATGATGATGGGCCAGCCAATGATGGGTCAACCCATGAGACCACCCCTGCCAGGAGCTGCAGCACCAGGGGCACCGGTAACACACACACATGTACACACACACACACACACACACGCACACAGATACACACTCACATTCATTCTCATAAATTTTTTTCCACACCCTCAAACACATACAGTACACAGTAGAGTGCACATAAGTATACAGAATCACCTGTTACTCCTTCAGTTATAAACTTGTTTAAAGGGGAAATATACTCATATATTCTTCATTAGTCCACTTTTGATACAGTCCCATAAAATGATGCATGTCAACATTCATGTTTTCAAGATATATTGCTTTTAGTCTCCTGATGACCAAAATCAAAGTGCGGAACATCATCATAAGACTTTTCTACAAAGTAAACACAGGCTTGCTATTAGGAAAGCTATGAGGCTTGTATGTGCAAAATAAATATATTTTAAAGGCAATGTTTTTGAAGGGGTACTCAATTAGTTTTTCTGTTTTCCAGCTGTCTCCAGGACCTGCTGCCACCCAGAGCAAAAAGCCCAAGGACCCACTGGCAGACCTCAACCTCAAGGACTTAATGTAATCCCCCAGCCCAGGTGTGTGTTCAGCACATTCAGCTGTCATCTTAGTGTGATGCTAGTCTTGCCTGGTCTCAGATCTGTTTGTGTTGTTTTGACAACTTATGATCATTGTCCTGCAAATGACTATAGGAGTTGGTTATACAGCACAAAGAGATCTGGGACCAGGCTAATGCTATTCATGTGTCAGTGGTCAAACTTAGGGTATGTTTTTCTCCTTATTGTCTTCCAGTTCTTGTTTTTCTGGAGCTGGGCCCTCTGGCCACCTGTCCTATTTCGGCATTCTGTACATCCCGGGACACCAGAGACCCTCCTCAGCTACTCACCCATAGGAGATCCCCTTCCTCCACCCCATCCCAGCCCCCTGTGTAATGTTGTAGCACAAACTGTGAAAGTGAAACCTTTGTGGGAAAAAAAACAAGTGTGTGCTTAAATAGATGTAACCCTTTGTCTAAACAAAACCACACAAAACCTACAAAAGAAATGTCTATAAAAGCAAGCCAGAAACCCGAGCGGAAGCTGAAGGCGTATGTGCTGTATGTATTTAGATAATTTTTTCCAGTAGTGTTGGCATGTTGAGTTGAATGATGGATGCGTGTTTGTTTGATGCCCTCAGCTCCACCTTCGGCCCTTATGATCACTCTAGAGGGGAGGGGGTTCCACCCTGCCTCACCCTGACTGGATAAGAGGGGTAAGCAAAGCAGCCCCGTAATTTTGGGATGAAACGTGCAATGTGTCGTTCGCAGAAGTTCTTCGTTGTTGTATATACATTACACTGGCAAATCTTTAAGGATTCTGTCTCTACTCTGTATGTCTGTGGAAGAGCATATTGATGTGAATCTGATATCAAATTGTAAGAAGTCATGTGACCATTATCTTATTTCCCATCTTTTGAACGTATTTAGAAACAAATATGATATGAATATGTGATCAATATGAATAAGCAACATGTACGGGCTCCTGAATCCTAAATGACCATCCAATATATTTTTTAATGATGTTCAGTATATTTATTAGTTTTTTTGTCAACGCTTATTTTTCTATTTTTTTTTTTTTGATTTTGCGCGTCATGTCCAGCTTTATTTGTATTTTCTCTCTCTGTTGACATTGTTTGTGAATCTGCTGTAAAACATTGTTGTATATTTTTTAGCAACAGATTATATCTTATATCTTATGTGTTTTCCTATTCCTATTCAAGATAAAGGTGAAAAAGTGCATATCAGGAGCCAGATGTTGCCAGTACCACATATCTTGATACAGAGGAGAACAGTCTTTGGTTAAACCACAAAAACAAGTTGTGTACAGTTAGTCTACTTCCTGGTATCACTCTCCCTATGGACCTATCACTGTCCTCCTCATCAGTGGTCTGTTGTTTGATTTTCATAATTGCTCGTACTTTATCATTATTACTATGACTAGACCACGGTTGGTACTGGATATGTAGTGTTATTTTTGTATTTGAGAAGAAACAGAAACATCCTTATCTCCCTATTCCCCCACCCCATATTTTGTTACATATTTCTGTTCCGTTTCCTCCCCCTTGTTAGTGAATCAGTAATATTGTACATGGTAGCATGGGCGGAGAGGAGAGCCTGTGCATACCCAGTCAGAAGAGGACACTGTTGAACAGTGTGACTTCCATGTATATCTAGGCAGCTGTTTAGAACCAGTGAAACAGATACTTTTTTGTGCCATTGCAAGACTGTTTCGACAATTGTTGTGGAAAAAAGTATGGATTAGAAAAATGGGAAAACATACTTTTTTTTCATTAATGAGTTAAATTTTTTAAAATATTTTATTATTATTATTATTTACTATGCCCCTCCCCAGTGCATGTAAGCCCTTTGAGATGCAATAAACTCAATGATGGAAAGAATTGCCCATTAATGATCGCCCATCTTTTTCTCATGTTGATAGATCAGATCATGGACGCATTGCATTTCTAATCTGGTGCACTAAATGTCATGACATTGTAATGACATCAATAGGCCTAACCTGGGTTGTGTTCATTAGGGCGCACAACTTAAAACATTTTAAAATGTAAATGACTGTTTCTTATTGGACAAGTCCAAGTAGTCCCTCCATGTTTCAGTCTGTTTTCTTTCATTTGGTGCCAAATGATCATGACCCTGGCTACAGGCATAGATGTGTCATAGATACATACAGTACATCACTTCTCCTCATGGTAAACACACATACACATACAAGTTGTAATCTTGGTTTAATTGTTGTTTTTTCAATCATGGTGAAATGTTATTAATTTAATGTATTTTGTCATCAATGGCAAACTCGTATAAATTGTGGCACATAATAAACAAGATTCATCAACATGAACCCTTTTTAGAATGATGATTGTTATCATCACATAACATTATGGCATTTGTTGTCACCACTACCCTTCAAATTACATGAATCTAATGGAAAACTGAATATTGAAATAACGTTTTTATTCTGAAAGCTCTGTTACATCAAACCCACTGTGTAGCCTCATATTAAATACATAGTTACAGTACTAGGCTATCAGAAATATATTCCGATAGGTCTCCCCAAAGTGTACAATTTCATATTAATTAAATTAGCACCAAGTCTCTAGATAAGCACCATAATTTTTATGTGCATGGCAATGAAACCACATTTTAATGCACTGCTAGTGTAAAAAAAAGAACGAACGGTAGGACTGAAAACAATCATGTTTTATCCAGGATCTCTCTGGAACCTTTCACTATTTAGTCATAGAAACATAATCTTATAAGAAAAGGTAGTTTTACAAAAAGCGACATTACAGGAAACTCAAAGAGCTAGATATACATTATTTTAAACACCAGCACGTTGATTTAGAAAATATTTAGAAAAAAGACAGTTATAACCTCTTAATATACTCAAATGTTAATTTCTCAGAAAAAATTTAGCTTTTTTCTGCGTCGGTCACCAAAGCCAATGCAAACTTTCTTGTTCCTTTTGCTAGAAAAGGGAACACATTTGAAAATGTTAACGTCTCTGCATTCATTAAGCCTTCCTGGAATATATGAAGTAACAAGCATCGCTCCCCTGAAACAGCTGAATATACAACATTTTATCAAAATTGGTCAAACCTAAAAATCTGTCAAAATATTCCCATTAGCATAAACACAGACCTAGTAGGACCTGGCAATATATAATTAAGATATTCATACATTTCTAGAATGTTTGCTTTTTAATAATTAAATAAATTAGACAAGGCAGACCAGCCATAGTTCTCTTTGATCTGTTGACAAGTTCCTGTAATCAACAACAGTGAGTCTGTATGGCCACTTGTGTGCGATGAATGCTGTGATGAGGCAATCTGTGCCAGTTGCCAGTGGGAAGCACAGGAGGTAATAGAGAAGAAGACAGAGGAGAGGCAGTCGGGCGGGCCCCTGGTTCGTTGGTGATGGAGGGAGGAGGGTGGAGGGGTGTTGTGACATGTGTGTCCCTCAGGCGTCCCGGCACTCGCTGGAGTCCCCATGGACCCAGTAACAGATCTGGGCATACTTGAGGGGCGTAATCCTCACCGCCACATTGTAATCCTGCTGCGCCCCATTGCCGTTGACATCCACCCACTGGTGGCCCGAGAACACCCCGATGATCTTCCTCTTCCACTTCTTCTTGCCGGGCACTTTGAGGCGGATGTAGACCCCGGAGCCGCTGGAGCCGGGCTTGGCATCACAGTACTGATACAGCAGGTCTTTGGACTCCTCCGACACCGAGCAGAAGCGGTACACCAAGTTGCCGGGCCGGTCGTCGTCGAAGCCTGAGAAGTGGATTGTGCCGGCGGCCAGCTTCTTGACCGAAGGGATGACGCCCAGGTCCATGTGCTTGACCTTCTGGGCCTTCTTCAGCACCAGCACGGCATAGTCATAGTCAGCCGCCACACCGTCCGACGCCCCGCCTTTGAACCAGCCTTTAGGGACCTGGGTCTGCTTCACTCTGGTCCACCGGAAGGATGGCTTCTCAACCTCTGCGCTGCGACGACTGCGGCTCTTTCTGTCTTTCCCTTTCCCTCCTTTCCTCTCATTCCCTCCATCTTTCTCTTGTTTCTCTTTTTCTTCCTTGTCTTCTCCTCCTTTCCTCCTCTTGCCTTTACCCCGTCCTCTCTTCCCCTTCCCTCCTTTCCCACGCCGGGATTTCTCCTTGAGGACGCCCACGCGTAGCTTCTGTGCTCCACTCACGTAGTCCTGTCCGTCGTGGATGCAGTGGGCGGCCGTCAGGACGTGTTTGGGGGATAACAGGATACCAGAGCAGCCCGTGGAGATCTTGACGGAGGTGGAGAAGGGGTACTTAGTGGAGAACTGCTTGTCAGCGATGCTGAAGCGGGTGTCTGTGCCGTAGACCTCCCGTCTGCGACGTGACTTGGAGTAAGAGGAGGAGTTCCCAGCAGGCCAAGCATTGACCTCGTTGAGGCCCTGCACAGACACAGAGGTCAGGGTGCGCGTTCCGTTCTCGTACACCGTCTCATAGGACAGGAACTCTTCCAGGTCAGCCAGAGAGGGGTCGGGGAGGCGACGCTGGCACTCAATCCCACAGGTCCCGTTCAGCTCTCCCTGAGGTTTGGCCGTGAAGCCGGGGCTGCTAAGGGCCACCGTCCTCCTGTTCCTCACCAGCGGCACCTTCCACTGCGGCCAGGTATACTCATCATCTATTCCTGTGGCCTCCTGGGCTTCCACAGCCACTACCACGGCCAGCGACGTCACTGAAAGCAGGAGACACAGGGGTACGGGGCCCATTGCACAGATGGGCCTGGCTCTGGAGGGGAGAGGAGAGAAAGACACTATAAGGGATGGTGGACAAATACAGTGTGCTTTCGATGCTTTGTCAACATGCATTAAGGGCTTTTTAAATGGCTTCATATGTCTTTATTGAATAGAATAGACGGAAAGAGACAAATGTGCTTGCTGCTCTACTCCCACAACATACACACACACAAGCAGTATAGGCAACCAAATCTGTGGGCTAGTAAAAACGTTTTACGGAAACACATTTTCATGTGGTTGTTACAGAAACCACTGTTGGCAATTTACAGTTTGAGGCATCCATCTGTTGTTGGTCAAACTTTTCAGCTGGGATGGGATGCATTTCATTTGGAGGGTATTTTTTATAAGTCTGACTCTGAATAGAAACATACTCAGACAAAGATAAATGAGGTGAAATCCCCCCATTCCCCAAAATACATCCAGCACCAGCGTACCACATCCACAGGAGGGCAATGTAATCCAGAAAATGAAAGTCTCACAGTTGCCAAATTCAGAACACTGAGAAGAAGCAAAGCTGTCAAAAAAGTGGTCTGTGTGTGTGGCTAACAAAAGACAGAGCACTCCTTGTTTACTAGCACAGTTGTTTTTCATGGACACAACTATCTTCAAAATGCTCATATCAACAAAAAGGGGTAGCAGCATCTTCATATGGAAACGATTAAATATAACCAACAGAATAACCAACAGTCGCTCAAGAAATCATAGCATTTCATTGAGTTGACATAGGAGCTGTGTGGTTGAGAGGAGATTTATGGATCCTAAGGCAGAGTAGAGGCTGTGGCGAATGAGGAAGAGAGGAGGAGGAGAGGACCATCCCGGGGGCTCTGACTGTACTGAAATGGTGGCTTGGAGCTTAGCCACATGGTTAGCCTTTAGCTGTCAGTAATGACCATATCGGGTTTCTCTCTGACTCTATGCTGCTCTCTGCTTCATTCCGCCCACAGTTTGAAGACATAGGCCGACATGACATCACACAAGATGAGAGTTAGACTCTAGCCAATC
The DNA here is from genome assembly GCA_003317085.1 of Hucho hucho. Taxonomy (NCBI): domain Eukaryota; kingdom Metazoa; phylum Chordata; class Actinopteri; order Salmoniformes; family Salmonidae; genus Hucho; species Hucho hucho. The sequence continues at coordinate 231,313 of QNTS01001690.1, read as the reverse complement.
TGGGGAAGCAACTCACTAGGTGTGATGGTGCTAATGGGGCTGATAGCTGTGGAGGAAATTTTAATTCAGGGAATTTTATTAATTCAACAGACCATCACTTCACTACTCAGCAGAGAAATAGCCCTTTGTTAGTAGTTGCGTAGATGTAGCTCAACCGCAATTATATACAGAGACTAGAACGGGGGAAGTCATTTGAGCTACAGTGTAGTTCATAAAGTGGCCTAAGCAGTAGTGCTGTAGTGCAGTAGTGCAGTAGTGTAAATCCAACAACCATTTCAAACAATGGTGGGGTGGGATAGAGTTAAAGTGAGAAAAAACCCTGATGTGATTACAGTACATTCATCCAGCCTGTTTGAAGAGCCTAAATAGCCTTTGGCATACCGGCTAACATCTGGCCTTCCAGCTGGAGGCCGAGCCTGTGAGGGAGGGGCGAGCGTTGGTGGCCAGGTGTCTTCCTTGCATTCCCATTCAATCAGATGCTAGGCAGTGTGAAAGTGAAAAGCCGCCAGGTGTTTCATGGTGGACGGATGAAGGAGACGTATGGTAGGAAATAATCCCATCAAAGGATGTACTGTTGCATCACCAACAATAGGTTACAGGGGACCAGGCTAGTTTGGCATTATCCAACCACACCTCTCACAGGGGAGTTATCCTTCTTCCACCTCAATGTATCAAACCATATGCCCTGCCTGTTTCAGACAAGTGGTATACTGTAAGGGCAAAGGTCCCACATGACCTATCCCAGAGTAGCATGTATAATGCCATGTTATGTAATCTTAATGCAGTTCTGTCAATGATAGGTCTTGACACCTGAGTATTCTGATTTATTGACCTCAGTTTTTATCTACAAATCAACTGTGGATGGGATAGCCATGTACATACACAACACCATACATCTTCAAACCAACCTTACCCTGAAATAAAACAAGGTAGAATATAAAAAAATGAATGATTCAATGCATTAGAAATGTGATGTCAGGAATTTGACTCAGGTTTCTGGCCAACAAGACACATTTTCCCAGACCAAGAAATAGCACAAATTCAACAGAAAAGTGAAATTACTGAGGATAGAGTGGAAACTGATATGTTGCCAGTATAATTTTCTGTTAAAGAAGGCCTGCATTTAACTGACTGATTTTCCATTACAGTATAATCTCTCTATAATCCCATACACCATTTTCCATTCCAGCGCGTGGTCGAAAGAATCCCGCGCACGGCCACCAAAAGATGGTGCTAGAATGCAATATCTCTCGCGCGCTCCTTCATTTCTTTGTTCATAATTCGGATTTTCATGGGAAAATATCCTCTAAAATCATTGTGGAAAATTTTTCCTAAACTAGCACCATCTTCAGTAATTGTGATGCAAATATGTTTTTGCTAATAACTTTAGACTCACACAACCTATCTTGCAAAGAGAAAAGGAGACCAACTATTGGTTATCAATAAACCATGAGCTGGCAATTAATATAAAAATCCATAATAACCTCGCAAAATAGGTTTCTAATCTCAAGGTTAAATAAATGATGTGCATTATAAATAATTGTTTTATGCTACTATATCTAAAGTATTTTATTTTTAAGAACTCTATGGGGGAAAAATATATATATAAGAAGATTGTAGCCTAAAAACGAAACAAGAATAAATTAAAATGTGTTAATTAATTAACCTAACACATTTTCATGTAAAAAGCTAACTGTCACGTATTCCATATTGTTGTCTCAATGACTTATTAGATAGTAAAAATATATATACTTTTACGAATGACAAACAAACAAATACAATTATAATCCAAAACAATATTAGCCTCGTAATGAATAGAATAAAATGAAAATTCCCATCAATATATAATTTTGCAATATCACCATTACCAAACCAGACCACCAGAAATCAAGAAAATAGATCAAAAACCGTGAGAGCCTCATTGTCCAAGTGGCTCCATCAACAAAATAAACAAAAGGCTCTACAGCTCCATACCTGCTTGCATTCGATTGATTGATATGACAAATCCGCAAATCTGTTTTTTATTTCCAGAAAGAAACTGCTATTGCATCTAAGACGTCTTCTTATCAGTGGACGAAAGTTCCCTTCTCATCGCAATTGCACCAAAGAGGCTGAGAGAAAGTCGCAGCAGCCAGAGCCCTCCGTGCGGGCTGCACTTGATGCTGAGAGAGGGAGGAGGGAAGAAAAGTCAGAAAAATATTTTTTCACTTGCGACAACGCTGTTTACATAGGCCTACGTGGGAGTGACCAGCCGGTTCAGCTAAAAAGGCTGGATTGATTGAATGAGTGAGTATTTGTCAGTCTATGCAACCCAACAGTCCTATGTGGTCGTCAATGGGATGGTGCGCTCGTGAGATGCTGTTGCGCCCTATGAAATACATATTACATTTCAGTGTCATCTTGTGCGCTTAATTCAATGGAGCTTTCATTCAACCAGGGACTGGAATTAGTTCCAGGGAGCCCACAATGGCCCTCGCAGACTGTTTTCATTGTCGCCCGTCTGAACTTCCACATCTGCTGCACTTGTCTCTGTGCTCGATGAAGTGGTAAACACACCGGCATGGGGTCTTTGCGCTGTATGCACCCATGCCGTGACAGAGAGCACTATTCAGGAAAACATGCATAGAATAGTGAAGTTAACTGTCCAACGGGGTGTAGAGCAAATTAATGGATGCTCATTTCCAGTTTTATAGGGAGGATGTGCTTCACTTGGATCTGCATCTGTCCACACATGCATCATGGGTAAAGATAAAGGGAACTACCCACACTAATCAGAGGAGGCTGGTTGGAGGAGCTATATGAAGACAGGCTCACTGTAAAGACGGGAATGGAATAATGGAAAGGTATCAATCACATCAAACATATGGAAACCACATGTTTGACTCCATTCCATTAATTCCATTCCAGTCATTACAATGAGCCGTCCTCCTCTAGCTCCTCCCACCAGCCTCCTCTGCCACACTTGACTATCCATGTACTGTAAAAAAGCCAACTTAACCAATTGCTTAATCAGCATTTGTTCACTCAACAAACTTTGCTCACAGTAATCTGAATGTATAAAAACTTGTTGAGTGGAATTACAAATTAATGTTTGGAAGAGAACACTGTAGGGGAGAGTGGGGTAAGCTGAGCCAAAGTGTTAGTTCAGCCACCCCTTGTTTCCAGGAAACAATACACAAAATGAATCATATGACCAAATATTTAGGAAGAGGTCATAATTTCATGGAGTCTGTGAAGGAAGAACCCACATGGAATAAGTGGCAAGCAAGTTAGCTCCAAAAAAACAGATTTTCACAAAGTCAAATTAATTTATGTTATAGGTTTCATGAGCTTGTATCTTAACTAAAGTAGAAAACTTTAAGATTGTTTTATACATCAGTTGGGGTCTCTATAAGCTACAATATGAGGTCCTAAACCTAGCATGAAAGTGCATCCTTGTAGCTGTGTGGGCTAATATAGTCAAAATGTTTGACCTCGGGTAAGTTGAGCCAATGGCCATGGTATAAGTTGAGCCAATGGTCACCATGGTCAGCTGGCATCATCATGCCCATTGTATACAAAAGTAAAACAAGCAGGGGTCTTCCCCCCTTGATGTTCTTGAGAGAGCAGCCAAGGAAGTGAGAGAAGAGAAGAAGTCCATTTGAGCAGCAGCAAGAGATGAAAAAAGAATCACTGAATAACACTGAAGAGGTACATTGACAAAAAAGAAAACAAACATGTACTTGTGCGAAAGAGAGGCTATGAGTAGCAGAGGCACACCATTTTTAAGTTTTAACGTTTAGAAACGTCAATAATCATAGATTGCGATACGCTCTCGAAACGTATAGCCCTTATCTTTCATCAGCGAGAAAGTATAAAAAAGATACACTTACTGTAGCAGTTTTGCACAGATCCATGAGGCTATGGGTGCCTCCATCCGACAAAACTACAGTTCCCATACACTTCCTGAGTTATGCTTACACACAGGTGTTCAGAGCATGTTAGATAGTTAATTAGCACAGGTGGTTGCCTCTTGTTTTCTGTAAACAAGCAATGTATCATATTGCCGTGTGGTAACACTAATCCTATCAAGTTGTGTATCAATTTAACCTTTTGTTTTTTGAAAATTACTTTACGCTGATATGAAAGATAAGGTTCTTATGCTTCCAAAACCATACTGCAAGCGATGCATGTTAATGTTCCGACCGAGCGTCGGGATCCTAACAATACTCCCCTCTACAGAGGACGCCTTCGTCCAATTACTCTTATGTATAATGTAATGGAACTAAGAGTCATGATCAAAGGCTAGATGTTATCTGGAGGCATGGCTACTGAGCATGCAAGAGCAAGCTGGATAGGGCTGGAAAGTTCCCGGAAACTATGCAATGGCAGCATGCTAATAACAGTAGAATATAATGGTACATAAGTCACTGCTGTAGCATCTAATAGACACTTGAACTGACAACACTCAGTACACATGTAGTAATGATAACCACACTAAAACTAAAGGGTATACACAAACAAACAATGCAAGCATTAGCTGCAAGCATTAGCTGGAAGAAAGCAAACCAACACTGCAAACCTATCTGCAAACTTATCTTATTTACAAGGTTACACTGCACAGTAAGGTAGCCATAACTCACTACTATTGGATTCAAATAATGCTGTTTGTTGTTTAATCTGTATTACACCAAGGACTGCATGCTGTGTCCAGAGGTAGCAGAGGATGTTCAGAGACTGTTTAGGGAATGCTCCTAACCACTGCCAAGATGTGGTGGCTTTTCATGCGCTTTTCAGCAGCCATGGCGTCACCCAGTCTTGGCAATAGAGGACCAGTACCTGAGGAGCGGCACCAATTAAGTGACTGACCATTCAGAGAAGCAGGTGTGGTGCATTGTTGAAGAGCTCCGGACCTGTTTTTTCAGACTGTCTGTGTTTCTCCTTGGCTGTCCCATCGATGCCCCCTCCACTGAACCTCTACTTCCACTACCTTTCCAGCCCAAACTGTCTCAACAAATAAAAAAATGTTTTACATTTTCTGCACTTTGAGATTCTTTGAAAAGCACAATACAAGTAAAAAAAAAAATATAATTATTATTACATCTGTAACCCATGTATGGCTAGTAGGTTAGGTCTACTACAGTATGTAGCCTAGGCCTACCATGTTGTTTGTAAAAAAAATTAAGCCATTTATTTACAGAGGACCAAAATGGAAATACGTTTTCAAACTTTTTTGTGTCATCCTCAATGATTTTAAATGTATTATCCATGTGTGGTTGTATTGTGTTTTAAATGATCAAACAAACCTATCTAAAGCCATCATAATGTGACTTGCAGGCTTGATGTGGCCAGTAAATCAGAAGTTTTAGACCACTGCGTTATGGTGTAACTGGGCCCTCAAAGAAAGGCCTTGTGATATAGGTAATGTATTGTCATAAAGAGTTTAATTTTACACTGGGAAGTATGCAAATAAGGTAGAATACATTCTCAAGTTGAATTGTATGTTCACTCAAGAAAAAATTCTAAGTGAACATACAATTCAACTTGACAATGTTGTTGGTTTTTCTATATGCCCAAATGTTGAGCAAACTCATAATCCTACTGCATCGGGTTGCCTTACAATTATACATTGAATCAACATGATTTGTTTTAGTTTGTAGCAGTATTTACAATATTACAATAGTATTTGTCTTTGGAAGAAAATGTCTGATTGAAATAAAAGGTCCCGTATTTGCTTCTAAAGAATGTGTGTATCATAGTGGACTTGGACATTGTGATGATGAGCTAGCAACTAATTCCCGATTGAGAGAGTATGCGCTCAAAGTTGAGTGTTGGAATAGCTAAGCATGTCAGCACATTGTCTATGGACCTATGAGGTCAGGCCAGGGCCAGTGGGAAAAAGCAGGGACTCTGGCAGATGGGAATGCAGTGGCGATTGGCAAAGCCACAAGGAGCCAAGAAAAGAGAGATGGAAAGAATATGTTCAATGGAGAGAAAAGGGAGGTACAATGATACATATTCGGTCCAAGCTGACTGAGTGGATTACAGGATGTCACTTGGAAACTGATCCACATGTAATCACATTGTCACTCACCTTGATGTACAGTAGGCTTACACTCACTGATGCTCTCTCAAACATTGTAGAGCGGATCAGCCCCTCCTCCATGTGTGGTTGTGTGTGTGTGTGTGTGTGTGTGTGTGTGAGAGAGTGTGAGTGTGAGTGTGAGTGAGAGAGAGAGAGAGAGAGAGAGAGAGAGAAAAAAGGTTGCGAGAGAGAGGCTGGAAGAGAGAGTCATATGGAGAAAGCGATAGCGGCAGAGGTTTAAACTTTAGAGGCCATGCTGATCAATGGCAGTCTGTGTTCAGTGTGAATTGTGAAGAGGGGCTAAATGGCCAAATAAAGCGTGTGGCAGCGAAGGCTGGGTCATTACTGCCTACTGAGATGGTTTATTGGTGTGGTCTGCCTATATAGACCGAAGTCACAAATGGTGAGGTTATTATTGTTTGAATCAAAGCTGTAAATCAGTACCCTGTACTTCACCTCTAAACTGAAAACAAATAAATATGCCTCGATGTCCCCTGCAGTTAATCTCTATACCCCCTGTACAGTAAGAGGACAGTTGGATGTTCACGTCTTAGTGATTCATAGTGATTTATTATGTTGAAACTGGACACTGGCTCCTTCGTCTAAAACATACACCCATCATACATCACCTAAACTTTGAGCTGCCTAAACTCCCTAGAACGCCCTGGAACTTCTGAATGCAGAAGGAGGACTTCCTGCAAGGGTGTTCCGAGGCACAAAAGCCTGTCTATGCACCCTGCAGACCCTAACCATAACCAGAAATATCACTCACTGCTTTTCCATTTAGAGCCTCTCTCACACCACATTCATGACTGGACTGAAAACAGAAAAGTTACTATGTTTCTTTGTCTCACATTGAAATGGTTGCCATGACAGTCATAGGTTGTTATAGTGTTTGGGTGGGGTAATACTCTGACTTATTGTTACACATTCAGTCCTGTAGGGACACCTATGGCCCTGACCAGTGAACCTGAGAGCCTGAAAAGCAGGTCCATTCCATCAACCTGATCTGTTTAGTATGGTTACACTCATTTGGATTACTTATGTACGTATACATGAACATATGTCATGAGTGCTTACAAAAAATCCAGAAACAAAGGCTTTATTTGACCTTTTTCCATTTTAACTCAGAGATTAACTATCTTCCTCTATGGGCCCCTCTGCCTCTGCTTCTCCTTTGTCCTTGCCCTCAGCCTCTTACTTGGTCCATTCTTACAAACAGCAACTCAAAGGTGACGTCTTTTATGCATGAATAAGGACCGATTGCTAAATTGAACAATTGCGCTAATACGTTTTGTATATGTGCAGAAGAGGTTCACATTCATGAGAGTAATTTGTATCAGCTGTGACCAAATGTTTTAATTTTGTTTGTCATGATTTACTCAACTGTTTTGCATCTTTTGTAGAGAGTTGTGTTTGCTGTTTTGTAAAAATGTGCTTAGCATTTGCAGTGTGTGAAAGCAATGAGAAATTATGTTTTGAAAAAATAATAGCGTTGTGCTCATTAGGTTGATGGAGTGGAACCCAGTTTCATTAAAAGTGCCTTAGCAATATTTTTTTTTTAATATTTGAGGAAACGTTTAGCATGCCAAGTTTTACAGTAGAAACTGTAGCCATATTGATGAAAGGCTGACAGAACACACATTCACACGTGCTTATGAACTTATGCACGCATGGGCCATAGGACTGATCTTGAACTCAATGTTACCTCTCTACCGAACACCCTATGAGACACCTTAAATGGTGCAAAAAACCACAGCCACTGGAAAGCAATTCAATAATAGTTCATTGTCATTGTAGACCTGAGAGCTGAAGAAACTAGATCCTGTTCAACTACCGTCCACACCTCTTGACCTTTTGAGGAACTGTTGACCACAGGGGCTGCATAGGTCATCCCGATATAGTCTTTCAAATCAAATCAAATGTTATTTGTCACATGCGTCGAATACAGCAGGTGCTTACTTACAAGCCCTTAACCAACAATGCAGTTAAGAAAATACCCACAAAAAAGTAAGAGATAAGAATAACAAATAATTAAAGAGCAGCAGTAAATATAGCGGGCAGTAAATATAGCGGGGCTATATACAGGGTGTAACGGTACAGAGTCAATTTGCGGGGGCACCGGTGTCGAGGTAATTGAGGTAATACGTACATGTAGGTAGAGTTCTTAAAGTGACTATGCATAGATAATAACAGAGAGTAGCAGCAGCGTAGAAGTCTTATGGCTTGGGGGTAGAAGCGGTTTAGAAGCCTCTTGGACCTAGACTTGGCGCTCCGGTACCGCTTGCCGTGCGGTAGCAGAGAGAACAGTCTATGACTAGGGAGGCTGGAGTCTTTGACAATTTGTAGTGCCTTCCTCTGACACCGCCTGGTATAGAGGTCCTGGATGGCAGGAAGCTTGGCCCCGGTGATGTACTGGGCCGTACGCACTACCTTCTGTAGTGCCTTGCGGTCAGAGGCTGAGCAGTTGCCATACCAGGCAGTGATGCAACCCGTCAGGATGCTCTTGATGGTGCAGCTGTAAAACATTTTGAGGATCTGAGGACAAATGCCAAGTCTCCTGAGGGAGAAAAGGCAACTTTCTTGGTGTGTTTGGCTCCATGATAGTTTGTTGGTGATGTGGACACCAAGGAACCCTGTCGATGTGAATGGGGGCGTGTTCGGCCCTCCTTTTCCAGTAGGCAGGCAGCAGAGTCTCCTGAGGGGGAATAGGTTTTGCCGTGCCCTCTTCATGACTGACTGTTTGTTGGTGATGTGGACGCCAAAGAACTATGAAGCTCTCAACCTGCTCCACTACAGCCCCGTCTATGAGAATGGGTGCGTGCTCGGTCCTCCTTTTCCTGTAGTCCACATCTCCTTTGTCTTGATCACGTTGAGGGAGAGGTTGTTGTCCTTGCACCACACGATCAGGTCTCTGACCTCCTCCCTATAGGCTGTCTCATCGTTGTCGGTGATCAGGCCTACCACTGTTGTGTCGTGCCTGGCCGTGCAGTCATGAGTGAACAGGGAGTACAGGAGGAGACTGAGCTCGCACCCCTGAGGTGCCCCCGTGTTGAGGATCAGCGTGGCAGATGTGTTGTTACCTACCCTTACCACCTGGGGGTGGCCCGTCAGGAAGTCCAGGATCCAGTTGCAGAGGGAGGTGTATAGTCCCAGGGTCCTTAGCTTAGTGATGAGCTTTGAGGGCAGGATGGTGTAGAACGCTGAGCTGTAGTCATTGAATATCATTCTGACATAGGTGTTCCTTTTGTCCTTTCATCTGTGGATCTGTTGGTGCGGCATGCAAATTGGAGTGGGTCTAGGGTATCTGGTATAATGGTGTTGATATGAGCCATGACCAGCCTTTCAAAGCTTGTCATGGCTACAGACATGAGTGCTACGGGTCGGTAGTCATTTAGGCAGGTTACCTTAGTGTTCTTGGACACAGGGACTATGACTACTGATTGAAACATGTTGGTATTACAGACTCAGACAGGGAGAGGTTGAAAATGTCAATGAAAACACTTGCCAGTTGGCCAGCACATGCTCGGAGTACATTTCCTGGTAATCCATCTGGCCCTGTGGCCTTGTGAATGTTGACCTGTTTAAAGGTCTTACTCACATCGGCTGCGGAGAGCGTGATCACACAGTCGTCCGGAACAGCTTATGCTCTCATGCATGTTTCAGTATTACTTGCCCCGAAGTGAGCATATAAGTTTTTTAGCTAGTCTGGTAGGCTCGTGTCACTGGGCAGCTCTCGGCTGTGTTTCCCTTTGTAGTCTGTAATAGTTTGCAAGCCCTGCCACATCCGTCGAGCGTCGGAGCCGGTGTGGTACGAATTGATCTTAGTCTTGTATTGACGCTTTGCCTGTTTGATGGTTCGTTGGAGAGCTGCCAGTTGAGGACTTGTGAGGCATCTGTTTCTCAAACTAGACACTCTAATGTACTTGTCCTCTTGCTCAGTTGTGCACCGGGGCCTCCCACTCCTCTTTCTATTCTGGTTAGAGCCAGTATGCGCTGTTCTGTGAAGGGAGTAGTACACAGCGTTGTACGAGATCTTCAGTTTCTTGGCAATTTCTCGCATGGAATAGCCTTCATTTCTCAGAACAAGAATAGACTGACAAGTTTCAGAAGAAAGTCTTTGTTTCTGGCCATTTTGAGCCTGTAATCAAACCCACAAATGCTGATGCTCCAGATACTCAACTAGTGTAAGGCCATATTTATTGCTTCTTTAATCAGGACAACAGTTTTCAGCTGTGCTAACATAATCGCAAAAGGGTTTTCTAATGATCAACACAATGTGCCATTGGAACACAGGAGTGATGGTTGCTGATAATGGGCCTCCGTACGCCTATGTAGATATTCCATTAAAAATAAGCCATTTCCAGCTACAATAGTCATTTCCAACATTAACAATGTCTACACTGTATTTCTGATAAATTTTATGTTATTTTAATGGACAAAAAATTAGATTTTCTTTCAAAAACAAGGACAAACTCAAAACTTTTGAACGGTAGTGTATATATGTTTTTTCACATTTTCTAACAGTCCAATTATATTTTCCAACTGGGCTATACATTTGGGTGAGTTTTTTTTCTCACCTGAGTAGCCTCGTTTCACTGCCAAAAATTTTATTATACCCTCTAGTGTTCATCGAAAGAACAACACAATATCAAAGACAGGCAGCCTGGTCAAATAATTAACATCCAATCACATTAACCGTTACTCTCTCACAGGAATTCCATTAACGGTCCGTATGTAGCCAAACGTAGCTGCTGCTCATTCCGTTTGCTCGAAAATTGATATATGGTTTAAAAAAAAGTAAGGCCCGCGTCCATAGACACATACCAGCTCTACTGGTAGTACTGCTACTACCAGCAGTAGTGAACCACTGATCTAGTGTATATATAAATAATTGTTTGTGCTTCACTTCAAACCTCAAATTAAATCAAATGTAATTGGTCGCATACAAATATTTAGCAGATGTGATTGCGGGTGTAGCGAAATGCTTGTGTTCCTAGCTCCAACAGTGCAGTAATATCTAACAATACACAACAATACACACAAATCTAAAACGTAAAACAATGGAATTAAGAAATATATACAGTTGAAGTCGGAAGTTTACATACACTTAGGTTGGAGTCATTAAAACTCGTTTTTTAACCACTCCACGAATTTCTTGTTAACAAACTATAGTTTTGGCAAGTCGGTTAGGACATCTACTTTGTGCATGACACAAGTCATTTTTCCAACAATTGTTTACAGACAGATTATTTCACTTATAATTCACTGTGTCACAATTCCAGTGGGTCAGAAGTTTACATACACTAAGTTGACTGTGCCTTTAAACAGCTTGGAAAATTCCAGAAAATGATGTCATGGCTTTAGAAGCTTCTGATAGGCTAATTGACATCATTTGGGTCAATTGGAGGTGTACCTGTGGATGTATTTCAAGACCTACCTTCAAACTCAGTGCCTCTTTGCTTGACATCATGGGAAAATCAAAATAAATCAGCCACGACCTCAGAAAAAATTGTAGACCACAAGTCTGGTTCATCCTTGGGAGCAATTTCCAAATGCCTGAAGGAACCACGTTCATCTGTACAAACAATAGTACGCAAGTATAAACACCATGGGACCACTCAGCCATCATACCGCTCAGGAAGGAGACGCGTTCTGTCTCCTAGAGATGAATGTACATTGGTGCGAAAAGTGCAAATCAATCCTAGAACAACAGCAAAGAACCTTGTGAAGTTCCTGGAGGAAACAGGTACAAAAGTATCTATATCCACAGTAAAACAAGTCCTATATCGACATAACCTGAAAGTCCGCTCAGCAAGGAAGTAGCCACTGCTCCAAAACCGCCATAAAAAAGCCAGACTACGGTTTGCAACTGCACATGGGGACAAAGATTGTACTTTTTGGAGAAATGTCCTCTGGTCTAATGAAACAAAAATAGAACTGTTTGGCCATAATGACCATCGTTATGTTTGGAGGAAAAAGGGGGAGGATTGCAAGCCGAAGATCACCATCCGAACCGTGAAGCATGGGGGTGGCAGTATCATGTTGTGGGGGTGCTTTGCTGCAGGAGGGGCTGGTGCACTTCACAAAATAGATGGCATCATAAGGAAAGAAAATGATGTGGATATATTGAATCAAAATCTCAAGACATCAGTCAAGAAGTTAAAGCGTGGTTGCAAATGGGTCTTCCAAATGGACAATGACCCCAAGCATACTTCCAAAGTTGTGGCAAAATGGCTTAAGGACAACAAAGTTAAGGTATTGGAGTGGCCATCACAAAGCCCTGACCTCAATCCTAAAGAAAATTTGTGGGCAGAACTGAAAAAGTGTGTGCGAGCAAGGAGACCTACAAACCTGACTCAGTTACACCAGCTCTGTCAGGAGGAATGGGCCAAAATTCACCCAACTTATTGTGGGAAGCTTGTGGAAGGCTACCCGAAACATTTGACCCAAGTTAAACAATTTAAAGGCAATGCTACCAAATAGTAATTGAGTGTATGTAAACTTCTGACCCACTGGGAATGTGATGAAAGAAATCAAATCTGAAATAAATCATTCTCTCTACTATTATTCTTAGATTTCACATTCTTAAAACACATTCTTAAAATATATTGGTGATCCTAACTGACCTAAGACAGGGAATTTTTACTAGGATAAAATGTCAGGAATTGTGAAAAACTGAGTTTAAATTGTATTTGGCTAAGGTGTATGTAAACTTCTGACTAAATATTAGGACGAGCAATGTCGGAGTCCGGGGTATAAATATAAATATTTTTATGATGGGATATATAGACATTAGGGACAGTATATGGATAGAATATGTAGTATATCTGAATAATACTTAGGATAGAATAGTATACTGTGTGTACAGCAATAGTTCAATAGGATAGGCCTTGCCTAGAATACAGTATATACATATGAAGTGTGTAAAACTGTATGTAAACATTATTAACCTGGCCAGAGTTCCATTATTAAAGTTACCAGTGTTCCATGTCTATGTATATAGGCAGCAGTCTCTAAGGTGCAGGGTTGATTGAGTAACCGGCTAGTGACAGTGACTAAAGTTCAGGTCAGGGTACTGGGCAGAGGCCAGCTAGCGGTGAATATTTCACAGTCTGATGGCCTTGCCATAGAAACTGTTTTTCAGTCTCTCGGTCCCAGCTTTGAAGCACCTGTTCTGACCTCGCCTTCTGGATGGTAGCGGAGTGAACAGGCTGTGGATCGGGAGGCTGATGTCCCTGATGATCTTCTTGGACTTCCTGTGACATTGGGCAGGCAGTATGCTGGTGAATGAGACCATCCCTGATATTTCAACAAGCCACTGTATTTCAACAAGACACTTTACTGTAATTCACTCAAGTGTGAGTGTCAGTGGTGTGTTTGTGTCTGTTTGTGAGTTTGTATGTTTGTGCAGTGCTTTCGGAAAGTATTCAAACCTCTTCCCTTTCTCCACATTTTGTTACGTTACAGCCTTATTCTAAAATGGATTAAATAAAAAATGTTCCTCATCAATCTACACCCAATACCCCATAATGACAAAGCAAAAACAGGTTCAGATATTTTTGCAAATTTCTTACAAATTAAAAAGGAATACCTTATTTACATAAATATTCACACCCTTTGCTATGAGACTCTAAATTGATCTTGCATCCTGTTTCCATTGATCATCCTTGAGATGTTTCTACAACTTGATTGGAGTCCACCTGTGGTAAATTCAATTGATTGGACATGATTTGGAAAAGCACACACCAGTCTATATAAAGGTCCCACAGTTGACAGTCCATGTCAGAGCAAAAACCAAACTATGAAGTCTAAGGAATTGTTAGTAGAGCTCCGAGACAGGATTGTGTCGAGGCACAGATCTGGGGAAGGGTACCAAAACATTTTTTCAGTATTGAAGGTCCCCAAGAACACAGTGACCTCCATCATTCTTAAATGGAAGAAGTTGGAACCACCAAGACTCTTTCTAGAGCTAGCAGCCCGGCCAAACTGAGCAATCGGGGGAGAAGGGCCTTGGTCAGGGCGGTGACCAAGAACCCACTTGGAGTTTGTCAAAAGGCACCTAAAAAAGGACTCTCAGACCATGAGAAACAAGATTCTCTGGTCTGATGAAACTAAGATTGAATTCTTTGGCCTGAATGCCAAGCGTCACATCTGGAGGAAACCTGGCACCATCTGTACGGTGAAGCATGGTGGTAGCAGCGGCGGGGACTGGGACACTAGTCAGGATCGAGGGAAAGATGAATGGAGCAAAGTACAGAGAGATCCTTGATCTAAACCTGCTCCAGAGCGCTCGGGTCCTCAGAGTGGGGTTGAAGGTTCACCTCCAACTGGACAACAACCCTAAGCACACAGTCAATACAACGCAGGAGTGGCTTCGGGACAAGTCTCTGAATGTCCTGATGTGGCCTAGCCAGAGCCCGGACTTGAACCCAATCTACCATCTCTGGAGAAACCTGAAAATAGCTGTGCAGCGACGCTCCCCATCCATGCTGAGAGCTTGAAAGGATCTTCAGAGTCACACCCTGATCTGTTTCACCTGTCCTCGTTATTGTCTCCACCCCCTCCAGGTGTCGCTTGTTTTTTCCCCAGTGTATTTATCCCTGTGTTTCCTGTCTCTCTGTGCCAGTTTGTCTTGTATGTTTCCAAGTCAAACAGCGTTTTTCCCGTTCTCCTGCTTTTTGCATTCTCCTTTTTCTAGTCCTCCCGGTTTTGACCCTTGCCTGTTTTTGGACTTTATACCCTGCCTGACCATTCTGCCTGCCTTGACCACGAGCCTGTCTGCATCTGTACCTCCTGGACTCTGATCTGGTTTTGACCTTTTTGCCTGTCCACGACCATTCTCTTGCCTACCCCTTTGGATTAATAAACATTGTAAGACTCTAACCATCTGCCTCCTGTGTCTGCTTTTTTGTTTCGCCTTGTGCCTTGATACATAGAAGAATGGGAGAAACAATTGTTCCAAGCTTGTAGCGTTATACCCAAGAAGATTCGAGGCTGTAATCGCTGCCAATGTTGCTTCAACAAAGTACTGAGTGAAGGGTCTGAATACTTATGTAAATGTGATATTTCAGTTTTTGCAACAACAAAAAAATTCTAAACCTGTTTTTGTTTTGGCATTATGGGGTATTGTGTGTAGATTGATGAGGGGAAAAAACTATTTAATACATTTTTGAATAAGGCTGTAACGTAACAAAATGTGGAAAAAGTCAAGGGGTCTGAATGCTTTCCGAATGCACTGTATGTCCCTACTTTTACATGCACATGTAAAGTGAGCTCCAAAAGTACTGGGACAGTGACACGTTTTGTTGTTTTGGCTCGGTACTCCATCACTTTGGATTTGAAATGATACAATGGCTGAGGTTAAAGTGAAGACTGTCAGCTTTAATTTGAGGGTATTTTCATCCATATTGGGTGAACCGTTTGGTAGTTACGCACTTTGTGTACATAATCCCCCCATTTTAGGGGACCAAAAGTATTGGGACAAATTCACTATTAAAAAGTTAAGTATTTGGTCCCATATTCATAGCACGCAATGATTACATAAAGCTTGTGAATCTATACATTTGTTGGATGCATTTGCTGTTGGTTTTGGCTGTGTTTCATATTATTTTGTGCCCGACAGAAATGAATGGTAAATAATGTATTGTGTCATTTTGGAGTCACTTTTTTTGTAAATAAGAATAGAATATGTTTTCTAAACACTTCTACGTTAACGTGGATGCTACTATGATTACGGATAATCCTGAATGAATCGTGAATAATGATGAGTGACAAAGTTAGACGCACAAATATCCTACCCCTGCTAACCTATCACCATTACAATAACAGGGGAGTTTAGCATTTTTTTTTGGGGGGGGGGTCATGATATTTGTGCGTCTGCACTTTAAAAACTTTGTAGTGGGACAACTTCCGGTGAAACTGGAGGCTGCACATCTCAAATAAATAATCATAAAACTATGGACATGAAACGTTTAGGAACATACAAGTGTCATATATTGGTTAAAAGCTTAAATTCTTGTTAATCTAACTGCACTGTCCGATTTACAGTAGGCTTTACAGCGAAAGCATGCCATGCGATTGTTTGAGGATGGCGCCCCACATCAAAATATTTTTCCACCATCACAGGTTTCATAAATTCACAAATAGCGATTAAATATTCACTTACTTTTTGAAAATCTTCCTCTGATTTGTCATCCAAAGGGTCCCAGCTACAACATGTAGTGTCGATTTGTTCGAAAAAATCCTTCTTTATATCCCAAAAAGTCAGTTTAGTTGGCGCCATCGATTTGAGTAATCCACTCGTTCAATATGCAGAGAAAGGAATCCAAAAAGCACCGCAAAATTTTGTTAAAACAAGTCAAAATATGTTTCTATTTAATCCTCAGGTACCCTAAAATGTAATTAAACTATAATATTTCATACGGAAAGAAGTATGTTCAATAGGAAAACGATATTAGCAGGTGCGCGTCCTCTTCGTCGCGCGCACACAGACTGATTTCCAAGTCTGTATCCCAGTACTAAAACTCATAATTCTTCCTCGTTTGGGAAGAAACAAGCCTGAAACCTTGAACAAAGACTACTGACATCCAATGGAAGCCATAGGAATTGCATACTGGGAGCTGGATTACATTTTTTCCCTTTACGTTCTAATGGAAGAGCATGGGCTCTCCAAAAAAACATTTGGGTTGGTTTTTCATTGGATTTTCTCCTACCATATCTATTGTGTTATAGTCTCCTACATGATTTTAAAATTTATACAAACTTCAGAGTGTTTGGTACCAATTATATGCATATCCTGGCTTCAGGGCCTGAGCAACAGGCAGTTTACTTTGGGCATGTCAGTCAGGCGGAAATTGAGAAAAAATGACCCTAGCCCTTACAAGTTTAACCTCATGTCATTGTATAATTTCAAATCCAAAGTTCTGGAGTACAGAGCTAAAACAACAAAAAATGTCACTGTCCCAATACTTTTGGAGCTCACTGTAAATTGATCACTAATTTCTCTCACACCACACATGCACATTCCACATCCCATATCTCCACCTGAAGCAACCTGGCTACAACCAAGGTCATCCCTAATGAATATAACCATTGAGAGAAGGAAGAGTAAGGAGGAAAGCAAATTCCCCTGCTCATGAGTAAGACACTGTGGACATCTAACGTTTAAAGCCTCCTTGATTGAGATTGTAATTTGTGTACAGTAATCATAACTTCTGACGTTTCACAGGAAAAGCAGCTAAGAGTTTCAGCCCATAGAAATGTGCGGCCTAGAAATAGTTTATCTTTGGTCCTCTGCTGCTGAGCCATTTAAGGGCCCTGAATTTGTTGTTTAAATGATTTCTCACACAGAAGCCTCATTATACTGCATACAGAACATGCTTTGGCTGTGTCCTACTGAGCAAGGCACTGAAATCGCTCTTTCCATCAAAGCGGTCTGGTGCAATCAGCCCAGTTACAGTGAAGAAATGTCCTCCCCCATCATCTCTGGTCCCAGTGCCAACATACACAGTGCAGCTGAACGGTTCAAGCGTGAAAAGAGGCAACACAAACCCAACATGATCTCAGTGCGTGCTACACACAAACCCCCCAGATCTAATGCAGCATTTTTGCAGTATATACAAAACCTTATGTCTTATCATGGCAAACCAATAAGGTTCGCACACAACAAGGTACACACACACACTAGTTTAGTCAAATACTGTAAACTTCCGTATATTGTTATTCTACACTAAAGCCTTATCACGGAGGGTGTTATCACGAGGGTGCATATCGAATGTGCGACCCGGGCCGGGAAAATCCTGGATCATTGTTATTCTAACTTCCGCAGCGCATACAAGGCCATTCTCCGCCCTCCTTTCGGCAAGTCTGACCATGACTCCATTTTGTTGCTCCCAGCCTATAGACAGAAAATAAAACAGGAAACGCCCGTGCTCAGGTCTGTTCAACGCTGGTTCGACCAATCTTATTCCACGCTTCAAGATTGCTTCGAGCACGTGGACTGGGATATGTTCCATCAGACAACAGCATTGATGTATTCGCTGATTCGGTGAGCGAGTTTATTAGCAAGTGCATCGGTGACGTTGTACCCATAGCAACTATTAAAACTTTCCCCAACCAGAAACCGTGGATTGATGGCAGCATTCGCGCAAAACTGAAAGCAAGAACCACTGCTTTTAACCAGGGTAAGGTGACCGGAAACATGACTGAATACAAACAGTGTAGCTATTCCCTCCGCAAGGCAATCAAACAAGCTAAGCGTCAGTATAGAGACAAAGTAGAGTCACAATTCAATGGCTCAGACACGAGAGGAATGTGGCAGGGTCTACAGTCAATCAAAGACTACAAAAAGAAAACCAGCCACATCGCGGACCACGATGTCCTGCTCCCAGACAAACTAAACAACTTCTTTGCTCGCTTTGAGGACAATACAGTGCCACCAACACGGCCCGCTACCAAAACCTGCAGGCTCTCCTTCACCGCAGCCAACGTGAGTAAAACATTTAAACGTGTTAACCCTCACAATGCTGCCGGCCCAGATGGCATCCCTGGCCGTGTCCTCAGAGCATGAGCAGACCAGTTGGCTGGTGTGTTTACAGACATATTTAATCAATCCTTATCCCAGTCTGCTGTTCCCACATGCTTCAAGAGGGCCACCATTGTTCCTGTTCCCAAGAAAGCTAAGGTAACTGAGCTAAATGACTATCGCCCCGTAGCACTCACTTCCGTCATTATGAAGTGCTTTGAGAGACTAGTCAAGGATCATATCACCTCCATCCTACCAGACACCCTAGCCCCACTCCAATTTGCTTACCGTCCCAATAGGTCCACAGACGACGCAATCGCAATCACACTGCACACTGCTCTAACCCATCTGGACAAGAGAAATACCTATGTAAGAATGCTGTTCATCGACTACAGCTCAGCATTTAACACCATAGTACCCTCCAAACTCGTCATTAAGCTTGAGACCCTCGGTCTCGACTCAGCCCTGTGCAACTGGGTCCTGGACTTCCTGATGGGTCGGCCCCAGGTTGTGAGGGTAGGAAACAACACCTCCACCCCGCTGATCCTCAACACTGGGGCCCCACAAGGGTGCGTTCTCAGCCCTCTCCTGTACTCCCTGTTCACCCATGACTGTGTGGCCAAGCACGCCTCCAACTCAATCATCAAGTTTGCTGACGACACTGCAGTGGTAGGCTTGATTACCAACAACGACGAGATGGCCTACAGGGAGGAGGTGAGGGCCCTCGGAGTGTGGTGTCAGGAAAATAACCTCTCACTCAACGTCAACAAAACTAAGGAGATGATCGTGGACTTCAGGAAACAGCAGAGGGAGCACCCCCCTATCCACATCGACGGGACAGTAGTGGAGAAGGTGGAAAGTTTTACAAACTGAAATGGTCCACCCACACAGACAGCGTGGTGAAGAAGGCGCAACTGCCTGTTCACCCCGTTATCATCCAGAAGGCGAGGTCAGTACAGACAGGTGCATCAAAGCTGGGACCGAGAGACTGAAAAAAAGCTTCTATCTCAAGGCCATCAGACTGTTAAACAGCCATCACTAACATTGAGTGGCTGCTTAAATCTCTAGCCACTTTAAATAATAGAAAATTGGATGTAACAAATGTATCACTAGCCACTTTAAACAATTTTGTATATAATGTTTACATATCCGACATTACTCATATCAAATGTATACACTGTACTCTATACCATCTACTGAATCTTGCCTATGCCGTTCGGCCATCGACTCAAATCTCTAGCCACTTTAATAATTAAAAAGTGGATGTAATAAATGTATCACTAGCCACTTTAAACGATGCCATNTATATAATGTTTACATATCCTACATTACTCATCTCATATGTATATACTGTACTCTATACCATCTACTGCATCTTGCCTATACCGGTCAGCCATCGCTCATCCATATATTTATATGTACATTCCTTTACACTTGTGTGTATAAGGTAGTTGTTGTGAAATTGTTAGATTACTTGTTAGATACTACTGCATGATCGGAACTAGAAGCACAAGCATTTCGCTACACTCGCATTAACATCTGCTAACCATGTGTATGTGACAAATACAATTTGATTTGATTTGAGGACTGTGCAAACAACAATCCGTGAATCAATTTATACACGCTGAGACAAACAAGCTGACGTAGGACATGTAGTCAGGCTGACAGGCCTCTTGTTCATAGTGAAGACTTGGACAGAGGAGGTGTTTTCTTTACAGATTGCATAGTGCAGCCAGGCAGCACTCGGGACAGTTGAATGGAGAACAGAGGAGTCGGTGGATTAAGTTATTTGATGAGCTCAGAAGTTGTGCATAGTTTGTTTCTCTGAAGCCCGGACATGATTTACAAGCTTAGTGAGAGTATCCATCTCAATTGCAAGCTGCCCTGTCACACACATTTTATATTTACATTTTAGTCAATTAAGCAGACGAGTGTGCACACACACTCACACATACAGTACATGTACACACATGCATACTCACAGTCAAAAACACACACAGGCGCACACACACACACATACACACACATTAACATACCTATTCCTTGAGGTCAAAAAGGTTATACAAACACCATCCCACTATGTAAATCAATGTCCTCTGCCCTGTAGAAGAAAGGGGGTTTTGTTGAAGCAAACGCACACACACGCACGCACACACACACACACATATACACACACACAGACAAGCATGCACACACAGACACACGCACATGCACGCACACACACAGAGACACACATAAACACGCACGTACACGCGCACACACACAAACCGACTGCTAAAAGAATTAAACCGGTTGATAAACCTGTTCAAATAGTTAATTAAATCATAGGCTCAGGAATGCTTTTCTGCGGAAATGTTGAACCGGACCTTAAATAAAACTAGCCTTTAAATGATCAGACTTCTCTTTGTTCTACACCTACATGTCAACCCAACTCTCTGCAATAAAGCAGGAAAGTAACTCTGCAGTTTCAAGATTTCTTATAGTTGTTATTCTTATTTTCAACATCCCTAAAATATCACTGGGCTCAAACACTGGGACATTAATTCCCATGATCAGTGAAAGGCCCCATTGAATAGGGGGTTGGTGGTGTTAAGTGGGCCCATAGGCCACACAGGGCCAGTTGTATGATATCTTAGCCAGAGCCAAAGTGCTGGTGGTAAGAGCTGCATGGCTACAGATCCGGAAGGGCACTGTCCCACAGGACACTCTCAAAAACATCCACCAATTTCCTCCATAGGGAGGCTCTCAACCTGCCAAACCCAGAAGTACCGTTGTGTGTGTTCTGATCTGGAACCAAACAACAATTCGCTTTTAATACACCCACCCAGAGGGAAGAAATGTGTTTCTTATTCTGGCATCGATCTGAATTTTGGGGTAAAAGTTCAGATTGCTGGAAGTACATTATAGATCTCAGGTATTTTTAGGGATGGATGGCTTTATCTAAGAGAAGGAAGTTATGTTACATAGTATGTGCATATCTGTGGGCCCATTCCAGGATACTGAACAGGTCTAGTATATGGAGCTAGGCATATGAGGCGGAATACACACACAGAAACTCACATTACTGATGTTAATGTCCAACAGCATTAATGTCCAACAGCTGTGGTCAATGAGAATAGGGGAGAGAGAGTGCTACACCTTAGAGGACTAAAGCAGGTTAACACACCTGAGAGAATTAGTCTATAGCTACTGCTAATCCTACTCCCTGACCTTGGGAATTTTCACTGAACTTAAGCCCTTTTGACATTCAACACCATCCCTCAGCCCACTCAGCCCTCTTCTTACACCCCAAACCACCAGAGCTGTTTTCATATTTCTCCTCCTTTGTACCTTTCTCACTCACACCAGTGAACTTCACAATGTGGATGTCAGCCTGTTAAAACTGACAGGGGAACTGAAACGGAGCCATTCCATGCATTTCTGGTGGTCTTTTTTTTTCATGCTATGAACTCTTACTGTATGCTTATTTTGCATTGGCAGGTGTAAATCCAGGCCTGGAAGGTTTCCTCATTCCTGGCAGTCTGGCTGTAATCCTATATAATAAGCGTGTCTGTGAATAAATCCTTTAGCATCAGCCCCAGCTATGGAAGTGTGACCAGGTGTTGCTGTTGTGATACAGTGTGCGGAGGAAGTGCGGTAATCCTGTTTGAGCAGACATTCTGATCCTCTGTAATTTCACTTGTCTCTGTTCATCCTTCTAACCCTCCCTCTCCTGTTAGCAGTGCCCTAAAGGGTTAAACACATCACACAGAAGAAACTGAGCTACTTGTTGTATATGAATGGAGTTCATATTTTTCACTCAAATACAGGCTATGTATGGCAAGTGTATGTATTAATCAGATAAATAAATAAAAAATCCTACAATGTGATTTTCTGGATTTCTTTTTCTCATTTCGTCTATCATAGTTGAAGTGTACCTATGATGAAAATTACAGGCCTCTCATCTTTTTAAGTTGGAGAACTTGCACAATTGGTGGCTGACTAAATACTTTTTTGCCCCACTGTATCTGATTCAGCTAGTTAAGGTCTTGTTGAGCAGCTAATAATTAGAATCAGGTGTGTTAACTAGACAGGGAGCGGTGGGTCGCTAGCGACCCACTCCCGACACCACCAGGTAAAATGTAAAGCGCCAAATTCAAAATCCCAAAGTTGAATTATTAAACATCTACCAATATACAAGTGTTTCATACTCATCAAAAGCTCTGTTTCTTGGCAATATCACAGCGTTGTCAGATTTCAAAAAGGCTTTACGGCGAAAGCTCTACATTTGATTGTTTGAGGACAGCACCTCACATACTTTCTCATAGCCATGAATTCATTAGCCAGCGTGGCACACACATAACACATTTCACAGCAAAAACAAATCAATTACCTGTTGAAGAACTTCTNCGAGGCTGCTGACATCATAAGGAAGCGACGTGTACTGCATTCATATGCCCTTATATGGTCATTTTCATGAGGGAGGGGTTCCCAAATGAGCAATGTGTCAAAATCACTTTTTCCAGGACAGAAATTCCTCGGGGTTTTGCCTGCCATATCCGTTCTGTTTCACTCACAGACAAATGGTTAACAGTTTTGGAAAATTCAGAGTGTTTCCTATCCAATGGTACTAAATATATGCATATCCTATTTTCTGGGCCTGAATGGGAGGCATTTTACTTTGGGCACGCCAGGCTCTCCAAAACCGTCACCTCAGGAGCTGCTCCCTGAGAAGTTAAATTAGGGTGTGTTAAATTAGTATTTGAAAAATGTTTGGGCCTTCCTCTGACACGCCTAGTAAATAGGTCCTGGATGGCAGGAAGCTTGGCCCCAGTGATGTACTGGGCTGTACGCACTACCATCTGTAGCGCCTTACGGTCGGATGCCGAGCAGTTGCCATACCAGGCGGTGATGCAACCAGTCAGGATGCTCTCGATGGTGCAGCTGTATAACTTTTTGAGGATCTGGGGACCCATGCCAAATCTTTTCAGTCTCCTGAGGGAGAAAAGGCAACTTTCTTGGTGTGTTTGGCTCCATGATAGTTTGTTGGTGATGTGGACACCAAGGAACCCTGTCGATGTGAATGAGGGCGTGTTCGGCCCTCCTTTTCCAGTAGGCAGGCAGCAGAGCTCTGTAGCGCTGACTCAGGGCCAAGGAGGACAAAGTGCCAGCCAGGCCTGCAGTCAGTCACAGTGAATCAGCAGCAGACTCTATCTGACTGTTTGATCTGTGAGTCAGCACAAAGCTAAGTGCCAGCCAGCCGCACTGTTGTTCAGCTGGCCTTCAATTACTCTAGCTGATCTCTCTCACTCTGTCAGTATGTCTCTGTGCCTCTCCATGTCTTCATGCATGCACATGCACGGATCAAGGTCCAGATAGAACAGCTTCACATGCACATCCACAGCCCATAAAACCTTTCCTTATCAAAATTTTAGGGAATGCAATATGTTACAGTAGAACAAGCACAAGCAAGTAGAAACAGAAGGACAACAGCCTGTCCTCATTGCAGAGACAATATGAGTGCTGACACACAAAGGATTTATTTGGTTTCATATTCTTGCACATTTTGAACCTCTCTTTATGTCTTTTTAAATGTGATTGTAAAACTAACTGGACTAATACGGGGGAGTATACTTACTCTAGAGGTAAGCACTATAACATAAAAAGATGTATACAGTATGGAATAGGCCTATGCTATTAAATCAGATGATAAAGCTATGAAATTATTTAGGAACATGTAAATGGTGCAGGAGTGACTCAGTGTGCAAAGTGGAACTGACCACTTCCCTAATCCTGCAACACTAGTCTCTGTAGACAGACCGGTTGCCTTCTACAATCTACCATTGTTCCGGTTTCAGGTGTGGGTTTCCGAGACTACTGCAACACCACAGTTAGTAATGGCCATTGACACCCCATGTAGCTTATGTGCCATATTACCTAATCCTGTATAACACTGAACACAATTTTAGTTTTTTTTAACCTTGGTTTCTTACCAGGGTTAGGGTTAATTCCATTTAAATTCCAGTACTTCCTGAATTGACTGTAATTGTCACGCCTGCTCCTGCTCCCCCTCTCTGGTGCTTGAGGGCGCCAGGCTGCCCTTCATTACGCACACCTGCCACCATCATTATGAGCATCAGCGTTCATTGGACTCACCTGGACTCCTTCACGTTGTTGATTGCCCCCTCTATAACTGTCTGTTCCTCAGTTGGCGAGTATACTACTCGCCAATGTCCAGTCTCTTGACAAGGTAGATGAAATTCGAGCAAGGGTTGCCTTCCAGAGAGACGTCAGAGATTGTAAAATTCTCTGTTTCACGGAAACATGGCTTTCTCGGGATATGTTGTCGTAATCGGTTCAGCCACCGGGCTTCTCCATACATCGCGCCGACAGAGATAAACACCTCTCTGGGAAGAGGAAGGGCGGGGGTGTACGCTTCATGATTAACGACTCATGGTGTAATCATAACAACATACAGGAACTCAAGTCCTTCTGCTCACCCGACCTAGAATTCCTTACAATCAAATGCCGGCCATATTACCTCCCGAGAGAATTCTCGTCAGTTATCGTCATAGCTGTGTACATTCCCCCTCAAGCAGACACCAAGACGTCCCTCAAGGAACTTCACTGGACTCTATGTAAACTGGAAACCATATATCCTGAGGCTGCATTTATTGTAGCTGGGGATTTTAACAAAGCAAATCTGAGAACAAGGCTACCTAAATTCTATCAGCATATTGATTGCACTACGCGCAAGGGTAATACACTCGATCACTGCTACTCTAACTTCCGCAAAGCATGCAAAGCCAATCCTTGCTTCAAGATTGTTTTGATCACGCGGACTGGCATATGTTCCAGTCAGCCTCAGATAACAACATCGATCTATACGCTGACGCGGTGAGTGAGTTTATAAAGAAGTGCATTGGAGATGTTGTACCCACTGTGACTATTAAAACCTACCCTAACCAGAAACCGTGGATGGATGGCAGCATTCGCGCAAAACTGAAAGTGCGAACCACTACATTTAACCATGGAAAGAGGTCTGGGAATATGGCTGAAAATAAAGTGTTTTATGCTCCCACTCCCCCTCTCTGGCACTCAAGGGCACCAGGCTACCCTTCATTACGCACACCTGCCATCATTACGCGCATCAGCGCTCATTGGACTCACCTGGACTCCTGCACGTTGTTGATTGCCCCCTCTATATCTGTCTGTTCCTCAGTTTGGTTCCCCGTGTCAGCATTATTGTCATAATGTTGTTTTGTTCCCCCGTCCAGACGCTGTTCTTGTTTTGTTTGATGTCCGTTTTCCATTAAATGTTCACTCCCTGTACTTGCTTCTCGTCTCCAGCGTTGGTCCTTGCAGGAATTTAAATGGAATTAACCCTAACCCTGGTAAGAAACCAAGGTAAAAAAAAACTCAACTGCATTCACAGTGTACATACAATACCATTCAAAAGTTTGGACACACCTACTCATTTCAGGGTTTCTCTTCATTTTTACTATTTTCTACATTGTAGAATATATTGTATACAACACTATGAAATAAGGAGGTAGTCACCTGAGGTAGTCACCTGGAATGCATTTCAATTAACAGGTGTGCCTTGTTAAAAGTTAATTTGTGGAATTTCTTTCCTTCTTAATGTGTTTGAGCCAATCAGTTGTGTTATGACAAGACAGGGGTGATAAACAGAAGATGACCCTGTTTGGTAAAAGACCAAGTCCATATTATGGCAAGAACAGCTCAAATAAGCAAAGAGAAACGACAGTCCATCATTACTTTAAGACATGAAGGTCAGTCAATGCAGAACATTTCAGGACCTTTACAGTTTCTTCATGTGCAGTTGCAAAAACCATCAAGCGCTATGACGAAACTGGCCCTCATGAGGACCGCCACAGGAAAGGAAGACCCAGAGTTACCTCTGCTGCAGAGGATAAGTTCATTAGAGTTACCAGCCTCAGAAATTACAGCCCAAATAAATGCTTCACAGAGTTCAAGTAACAGACACATTTCAACATGAAATGTTCAAAGGAGACTGCGTGAATCAGGCCTTCATGGTCAAATTGCTGCAAAGAAACCCCCACTAAAGGACAACAATAAAAAGAAGAGACTTGCTTGAGCCAAGAAACACAAGCAATAGACATTAGATCGAACTTTGTCCTTTTGCCAAATTACAGAGAGATCCTCGATGAGGTCCTGGTATCCTCGGAGGTCCTGAATGCTCCAGAGCGTTCAGGACCTCAGACAATGACCCTAAGCACACAGCCAAGACAATGCAGGAGTGGCTTCGGGACAAGTCTCTGAATGTCCTTGAGTGGCCCAGCCAGAGCCCGGACTTGAACCCGATCTAACATCTCTGGAGAGACCTGAAAATAGCTGTGCAGCAACGCTCCCCATTCAACCTGACAGAGCTTGAGAGGATCTGCAGAGAAGAATGGGAGAAGCTCCCCAAATATAGGTGTGCCAAGCTTTTAGCATCATACCCAAGAGGACTCGAGGCTGTAATCGCTGCCAAAGTAGTGAGTAAAGGTTCTGAATACTTATGTACATGTGATATTTCTGTTTTATATTTAATAAATGTGCAAAAAAATCTAAAGTTTTTTTGCTTTGTCATTATGCGGTATTGTTGTGTAGATTTATGAGGAAAAAGGCTTTAACATAACAACATGTGTAAAAAGTCAAGGGGTCTGAATACTTTCTGAATGTACTGTACGTACTACTGTATATATTTACGGACACAGTATATTTTACAATAGTTATCTTTTGTTTGTTTTTAGTCCCATCCTTCATTTACCCTCAGCCCCTCCCATCTATCTCAGAAGACCATCCAGATTTTATTTCTATTTGCCATATATTTTTCAACTTTGCTGTGATGTCTCACAAAAGTTCTGAACCTTTCTATTCTCATAGTTTCTACAGATTGTAAATTAATGATAAACATTTTCGCTAAGAGTATTATTATATTATTGATCGATTGACTAGCTCCACGTAAATGTTGCAATTCTTCAGCCATTCCTGAACCTGGGACCGAAAACAAGCTACATATGGACAGTACCAAAACAAATGATAGAATGATTTTGTCTCTTCACAGCAAAATATGCAGAGCTGGGATGGTTGTATCCTCCATATATATAACATTCTATAATTTTGTATAATAACTTAAATGGAAAAATCTAAGTTTTGAATCCAGCGTCGTCTTGCGTATCAGTTGATAAACCATGTGCCATGGAATCGGTACATTTAAAGTCTCTTCCAAACTATTTTGCAATCTATATGGCACAGATGTACATTTTTTGGTCCTTAAATGAAACAGTTTTTTTTATTAGTCACAATTTTCTTTTGGAATTTAACGCAGGGCCGATAGACAAGTTCCTTACTTTCTCCCCCTTCCACCTAACCCCTCCATTTTTGCGGTAATTCTGTAATTAGTTGGTTGTAATTTTGAGTAGAGCAGATATTTCCATATATATCTTGTTGGCTGCATGTGTGACATAACTCCACCCATCCTATTTATGATATAATTTACGAAGATTATACCGTAAAAAAAAAATATATACAGTTGAAGTCGTAAGTTTACATAAAACTTAGCCAAATACATTTAAACTCAGTTTTTCACAATTCCTGACATTAAATCCTAGTAAAAATTCCCTGTCTTAGGTCAGTTAGGATCACCACTTTATTTTAAGAAGGTGAAATGTCAGAATAATAGTAGAGAGAATTATTTTTTTCATCTTTTATTTCTTTCATCACATTCCTAGAGGGTCAGAAGCTTACATACACTCAATTAGTATTTGGTAGCTTTGCCTTTAAATTGTTTAACTTGGGTCAAATTTTTCAGGTAGCCTTCCACAAGATTCCGACAATAAATTGGTTGAATTTTGGCTTGGTTTGAAATACATCCACAGGTACACCTGTAATTGACTCAAATGATGTCAATTAGCCTATCAGAAGCTTCTAAAGCCATGACATAATTTTCTGGAATTTTCCCAAGCTGTTTAAAGGCACAGTCAACTTAGTGTATGGAAACTTCTGACCCACTGGAGTTGTGATATAGTGAATTATAAGTGAAATAATCTGTCTGTAAACAATTGTTGGAAAACTTACTTGTGTCATGCACACAGTAGATGTCCTAACCGACTTGCCAAAACTATAGTTTGTTATCAAGACATTTGTGGAGTGGTTGAAAAACGAGACTCCAACCTAAGTGTATGTAAACTTCCGACTTCAACTGTGTATATATATATATATATATATTTTTTTTTTTTATCAATTAGTATATTAGTATACCGTCAGATAATTTTATTGGTAAACTAAACAGTTATGCAAAAGCTACATTTTTTGAGATCCAATACATGAATCATCAGTGTACAATGACACCTTTCTTTTTAATCCCTGGATTTCTAGCCCCTTGATATTATTGCTGGATTTGAATTTGAATAGCTAACAATTCCATAATAAATAAATATGCTGATAGTGGACAATCTTGTTTTACTCCTCGACAGTTTAATACTTTCTGAGAAGAAGCCATTATTTATTATTTTACACCTAGGGTTACTATATATAACTTTAACCCGTTGTTTAAGAGATTCTCCAAAATGTAAATATTCCAGGAATTTATATATAAATTCCAGTCGTACTTTATCAAAAGTATGACTATGGATTCCAGGCCTGGTGTCCCAGATGTTTCATATTGTTCTATTGTTTCCGGGGGGTGGCAGGTAGCCTAGTGGTTAGTGTTGGGCCAGTCACCGAAAGGTTGCTAGATCAAATCCCTGAGCTGACAAGGTAAAACTCTGTTGTTCTGCCCCTGAACAAGGCATTTAACCCACTGTTCCTAGGCCGTCATTGTAAATAAGAATGTGTTCTTAACTGACTTACCTAGTTAGATAAAGGTAAAATACAAATTACGAAATGTCCAGTACGTGTCTTATATTATGTCCAATGTATTGTCCATGTAAAAAACCTGTCTGATTAGGATGAATAATATATATACAACTTTTGCATCACAACAGTGAAGTGTAAGGGGCCTCCAATTTTTTTAATAAACTGGATCTTTATATTTACCATTTGGGTCCTGTTTCAGTAATAATGTAATCAGACCTTCTTGTTGAGTATCTGATAATCTACCGTTTTTATAGGAGTGGTTAATACATGCTAATAATGGTCCTCTGAGTACATAAAAAAGGTTTTATATACCGCAACTGGTATGCAATCCAGCCCAGACTTTGTTGCAACCCCTATTACTAGCCTGTTCAATCTCTCTTTTGCATTGTCTGAGATCCCTAAAGATTGGAAAGTTGCCGCGGTCATCCCCCTCTTCAAAGGAGGAGACACTCTAGACCCAAACTGTTACAGACCTATATCCATCCTGGATACATCCTGGACCTATATCCAAATGAGAACTTGTTCTCAACTGGCCTAGCTTAAATAAAGGTGAAATAAAAAATTTATAAAATACTTCAAGGCTTTAATTGCATCAAGAAGTTCCTCCTCTGTAATTTGGCCTTCACATGAGTCTTTCTGTACAGCTGTTAATTTGACATTATTAATTGAAAAAAAAATCCTTACAATTAACATTAGTTAGTGGAGTTGGAGGAGACTGAAATGAAAACATATGCTTAAAGTTTTTTTTTGCTTCCTCTTTGCTTCCTCTTTCAAAATATTGTTTGGTGAACAATGGATAACACGTTTCAGTAAATTCATTTTGGTAGCATTTCTATGTTGAATATAAAAAATATATTTGGTGCATTTTTCCCCATATTTCATCCAGTTCGCTTAATGTTTTTAATATAGTACACTTTATCTTTCTTGAATAAGTTCCTCCATACTTTTAATTTTTCCTCTAACATATTCTGTGGCTCTATAGTAAGTTGTTATTGTTATCTATCCTGTAAATCTCTCTATTGTCACACCCTGATCACTTTCACCTGTCCTCGTTATGGTCTCCACCCCCTCCAGGTGTTGCTTGTTTTCCCAGTGTATTTTTCCCTGTGTTTCCTGTCTCTCTGTGCCAGTTTGTCTTGTATGTTTCCAAGTCAACCAGTGTTTTTTGCCTTCTCCTGCTTTTTGCATTCTCCTTTTTCTAGTCCTCCTGGTTTTGACCCTTGCCTGTTTCTGGACTTTGTACCCACCTGCCTTGACCACGAGCCTGTCTGCCACTCTGTACCTCCTGGACTCTGATCTGGTTTTGACCTTTTTGCCTGTGCACGACCAATCTCTTGCCTACCCCATTGGCTTAATACACATTGTAAGACTCCAACCATCTGCCTCCTGTGTCTGCATCTGGGTCTCGCCTTGTGTCATGATATCTATTTCCTTTGTTAATATGAATTATTTAGACCTAAATTGCTTTTGTTTTAAAGATGAGTATTGAATTGCATGGCCTCTAAAGGCACATTTAAAAGTGTCTCATACAATAAGGGGATCTGCTGTACCTAATATTATGTTGGAAAAAGTGAGTTATAAATTATTTTGTAAAAATAAGTTCTCATCCAATAGGCTTTGATAAAATGTCCAATATCCTTGGCCATGTGGACATTCTGCAAGACTAATGTATAGGCTGTTTCTTACCCCCTATTGAACAACACTCTCACACACCGCCTAGCCTTCACTCCTTATCAACGACACAGGTGTGTGTGCTCAAGGTTGGCCATGAACCTATATGGCTGTTCAAGATTTCATGGCTCATCACTTTTAGAAGTGCTCCTACTGTAAGGGATAAAAGCCAATATTCACTCAAATTAAATTATTAATAACATAGCCCCTAGCTCTTTTCAGGATGGAATAGAAAATGAATTAATTTAACAAATATTACCACATGCATTTGAAATGTATTAAATACAAGTAAATAGTTGCATTATCTTATCCAAGCAATAAAATAGTATTGTTGTTAATGAATGTAGACTAACTTAATTCCTCACCGTAGGTAGACTGATCCGTTGCGCTCGTGCTCATCGTTCTGTGTTGTCACTGGGAGAGCATTCACCCGCGCATCCACTTGTTGACTTGTGTTCACAACAGAGTTCAGGGTTACTGTACGCTATTTAAAGAGGGAGGCAACATGGCACACGGTTTAGTCAAACGGGAATCCGTCGAGAGTGACATGCATAAATCCGAAGACCAAAGTAAGATCTTTGTTTATACGAAGAAGAGGGGGTATGACGTTACACGTAACCCATACCTGAACAAGGTAACCAAAACAAGTGCTTTTTGTGTTTACTTTGTACGTTTCTTTTCTAAACGAAGTGTTAGCTTTAGCCTACATGTTTAGGAGTATCAGCTTCAGAGCAGGCTATATTTAGATTTAAAGGAGCACAATGCCACTCGGAGCGGGTTACATGTAGTTGTTCCACTCTCGCCTTTGGGTTTTTTCCCAGTAGCCCATAGCTACAAGAAATGACGCGAAAGCCCATCCTCCCCGCGTAATACCTATTACACATGTTCAGCTTTTCAAATGCAAAATGACAGCCAGCCCACTGTGGATGATTGAGACTTCTGCATTTAACAATATATTATTTTCATTTGGCGAGTGGAAGAACTAAAGTCGGTCAGCTGCTAACCTTCGCAGTTGCATGAGTGGAATGAAGCTATGGAAGCATATGTCCCCCCTCGACTTGCTTGTCAGACTTCGAAAAATTCTTCCAGTTTTGTCACAGGCTGCCACTTTAGGAATATGTTTTCAAAATAGCACAGAGAGGCTGGCACAACGGTTAACGAAATTAGCCAACATGTCAGGAGATAGCTTTGCTATGCTGCAAAGCATAGTCATTGTGTCAGAGTTTGATTGTGGTAACCGAGGGAGCTTTCTAATGTTTTTCTTGGTCGCACGAGCCACGCCTCCCCTACAGATTTGCGGTCACAGGCTAGTGAGGCTACGTGTTGTTCGTCAATGTGTGGGAGAGTGACAGCTACTATCCCTGTCCATGGTTCTGATCAGGTCATCACGATGAGTGCAAATTGTGGGTCATCTGTCAACAGAAAAAAAAAACTGTTTAATTAGACATTTGTAGTGTACTAAAGTCAGAAAAACGAATTGCCTGTTGAACTCTACCATTATGGTTGTATTGCCGTTGTCCATGAATTGGGACCGGTTCAGGCAACCTGGTCTCAGAGCATTTCATATTATTCTGTGGGTAAATCCGATTATGACATGTTAAGTTTCGTATGGTATGTATTCATTTGTGGATGTCCATTACTCATTCGTATTATATATTACACATTTGCAAAATGTATGTTACAAATTCTAGCTGGCTAACGTTAGCTAGGCTAGGGGTTAGGGTTACGTTTAAGAGTTAGGTTAAAGGGTTAGGGGAAGGGTTAGCTAACATGCTAAGTAGTTGCAAAGTAGCTAAAAAGTAGTAAGTAGTTGAACAGTTCTAATTAGCTAAAATGCTAAAGCTGTCCGTGATTGGATTCAAACTCACAACCTTTGGGTTGCTAGACGTTGGCGTTATATGGCTGACCAACCACCCTACTTTCATCTTTGCCTTAAGTAACCATCTGTCTTATGTAACCATACCAAACGTAGCATACAGTATCATACTAAATTGAGTGTCCCGAATTTACATTTACTATGTTACTTCTAGTCTGAGACCAGGCTGATTGGGGCTTGTGTCATACAGTATTTTGCCTTTGATGCTGTAAAAGAGAAGAACAAGGACTTGCAGGCCACTTGTTGGCTTTAGTTGAGTACTTGCCTTTCAACTGCTAAATAGCTTAAATACAAGATAAGTAACCTAACACAATGCATTTATATATTAGAGTGCTATTTCATTTCAATAGATTACATTTTAGGAGTTAGGTAAGAAAAAATGTAATGACCCCTGCTATATTCCCCAACTTTGGTCTCCAAATGTCTCTCTGATTGCCTTGAAGCACAGCATGATGCCATTCAGCAGCAGAGGTCTTTGGGTAAAAGCTCTCCCTTATCTGATAAAGAGTGGCATTTACTACTGTTGAAATGGCTGTCAGGGTCCTTGTCCCTACCTAGCTGCTGATAAGTCAGTCAGTGCAGTTGCACTTGGGTGCAAACATCCTGTCTCCTGGGGGGGGGGGGCTGGCTACCTGGCTACCCGGCTGCCACACATCCCAGTTTGCACCCAAGTGGTTTGAATGGACCGTCTGTACAAGAGAGCTATTAGCCCTTCAATGCAAGCTTGAATTTGAAATTTAAATTGTACAGTGAATTTGACAAGTTGATTGGTCAGACAAACACAGTGAATCTGATTCTGGAATTGAATTGAATGTTGAAATTCCAGAAGGAATGGCTAGGATATTTTATTTGAGTTGCACAACTTCTCAAGCATGCTTCACTAGGTGCAAACCACAAAGACACGTGTCAGCACAACAATATTTTATTTGGGTGGCCATATTGGATTTGGTCACATGAAGTAGGCTATGAGCTATAGACCTAGAGACCCTGGCTGATCTATCCATTATATTTCTATGCTCATCCCTCTCTGTGTCAGAGTGTGAAGAGTGAATGTTACGAGACCCACAGTCTTTCCTGTTTTATGGTGAAGTTTTTCATGTTACTTCTATTTCTCCCGTCGTAATGAGCTAGCTAGAGCATGTGTTATTGCTTTGTTTTGGAGAAGACTGGGGGTTTAATGAGATGAAGAAAAACTTTCAATTGGGAGTCATTGGAGACTTAGTGCAGCAACCTATTTATTTAACTCTCCTTCTATAGTAAACGTGCTTTGTCTGGAAAACGTTAAGTTAGGCCTAATACACCAAAAGACTGTTAGGACCAAAGTACAGGCTTAATAGTC
Source organism: Hucho hucho (assembly GCA_003317085.1). NCBI lineage: Eukaryota > Metazoa > Chordata > Actinopteri > Salmoniformes > Salmonidae > Hucho > Hucho hucho. The sequence goes on along the minus strand of QNTS01001690.1, from coordinate 196,974 downwards.
AGTGTGAGTAAAACATTTCCAGTTCTATTTGCATCAGTCAAAGAAGGCTACAATGGGTTTATCTCTTTGTCAATTGATAATAACCGAGATTGTCCTTTACAAGAGATCGGCTATATGAATAGGCTTAGGCTACTTTCTTTTAAAGAACGTTTCTTTTTCTATAAGTAGGGTTAAACCACAATTATTTTTGACTGCCAGCAGTCAATGAAGCATAAGCACTGAGTGCAAAGACACTGAGATTGCTTTCTTGAATGCTCCAGCTTTGGTTTGGTGTGATCTACCTGATACCCTCATAAGTCAAGTCGAAACAGACGTTGGCACACACTTAAACACACAAGTGCACAGGTAAGACTAGCGTTTTCTGATCAGAGGAGAAAAAGGCTTTTTATGCAGTGGGGTGAACCATTCACTGTCAACCTTGTCCATGAACCAGCAGGAGGAAATTAGAGGAGATGGTAGGAAATGCCTGCTAAAGCATGTTCTGCTTCTCAACAACAGGCAGCCTTCTGTGGGCCCAGCAGTGGGACATTGTTGCCCTCTCCTGGGTTCAGCACACCCTGGGGATATATGTTTACCTCCCTCACCTGATCCACTTCAGCCTCAGACAGGAGCCAGTGAGAGGGACAACACACTAATTGATGCTGAGGGACGGAGGTTGCTAAATGCGGTGTGTCCTCACATCTGCAAGAGTCAATTTTGTTTTCATCCCCCTCCACTCACTCTCCATTCTCCTTGTACCCCTCCTTTCTCGCTCAACACTCACTCCGCCCCTTTGAAAAGGTGTAACAGGATATTATAGGTGTGTTTTCTGTGTGCACACCACGCAATAAAGAAATAAAGTGGGGAGCGAGGCAGAGAAAGGGGTCTCTGTGGGGAGGAAGAGAGAGCTGGCTGGACTCCACAGACGTCCTCTGTCTCTCTGGGTTGATCAGGTATTAATGAGCAGCCTGTGTGAATCCCAGGCTCCCAGGCCACACTGCAGCTCTCTGATGCTTTCTGGGCTGCCACGAAACGCTGGCATGAAAAACAACAAGAAGTGAAACACTCTCTGAGCGCCCTATCAGGGATGGTGTTTCACCTCAAACACAGAGGTAGTGGAGCGCAGGTGATCCAACAGATGCCCATTCAGTCGGTCTTTATGTGCTAACTAGGCTAACCCTGTGCTGAGTGTGGTCACGGTATGGATGGACACTTTGCCTTTAGCATTCATTAGAGGGTCAGGGTGGCATCAATGAAGACCTTGAACTGGGACAGTCCTCTGACATCTCTGGATGTTAAGGAAGATGGCTCTCCTCAGAAGACCCCTATGATGCACAAAAGATTTTCAGCTGTTCATCATGGATTGGTATTCAATTTCACCAAAATAGTGTGGAATGGTGCAGAGTTCAATCCGGCATCAACTTTCAACTCTCCAGAAAGTGGAGATCCCTTGATTAAGCAGTAATATGCAGTTTATTGAGGTTTAAATAGCTAGTGTTATGTAACATTTCAGCCCGAAATCAAACTGTGGTGAAGATCCAGAACAGCAATTGTAACCACAGGCTCCACATTTGTATTTATTATGGATCCCCATTAGCTGCTGCCAAGGCAGCAGATGCTCTTCCTGGGGTCCAGCAAAATTAAGGCAGTTTATTCAATTTTAAAAACATTACAATACATTCACAGATTTCACAACACATTGTGTGCCCTCAGGCCCCTACTCCACCACTACCACATATCTACAGTACTAAATCCATGTGTATGTGTGTGAATAGTGCATATGTTATTGTGTGTATGCATGTCTGTGCCTATGTTTGTGTTGCTTCACAGTCCCCGCTGTTTCATAAAGTGTATTTTTTATCTGTTTTTTAAATATATTTAAAAAAAAATCTATATTTTACACTGGCTTTACTCAAAGTCAGTGGCATGTCATTAGTAAAAATATAAAAAGCAAGGGGCCTAAACAGCTACCCTGGGGAATTCATTCTACCTGGAGTATGTTTGAGAGGCGTCCATTAAAGAACACCCTCTGTGTTCTGTTAGACAAGTAACTCTTTGTCCACATTGACATCGCATATGGCCCATCCGACAACAGACGTCCATTAATCTGTGTTCTTGGCTTAGGGAAAATTCTGTGGAACAACACTGTATCTGATTGGACAACGAAGATGTGCTGGAATGCCAACTGGCTGACCCTGGGAATGGAGCTGGGTTATCATAATCCTCTGTCTTTAACAAGTAGAAGTAATCATTAGCCAGCACTCTTTATGGGTTGCTGGTTGGTTAGTTGGTTGGTTGGTTGGAAGAGCAGCCAGTGATTGAGAGGGACTGGTTTTATGTGAATCCTAATGTGCTTCAGTCTGGGCTGTAATACTTGGACCAAGGTATAGCCCAATGCTGTCCTAATTGGGAAAAGGTGCCATTGGATGCTTGTGAGAGTGTGGGGCCTAGCCCTGACTTGTTCACCTACAGGCCTGTTTTTTCTCTGGGACAGACCTGTCTAAATCCCCTAACCTGCTGGTTCATTGAGACTTTTGTGTTTTCTCTAAGACAGTCTTTTTCAGATCTGGACAATGGAGAAGCCATTAGACTGGTCCCAGACACATAGACGGAGACAGTGAAGGACTCATCGCCTGCCTATAAAGCATGGCTCAGTCCTCCCCTCCCCACCCATCTGTTGCTCTTGTCACTCCCTTATTCCCTCAATACAGCTTTTGTTTGTTGTTTGAAAGGGAAAGTCTTACAAAGTCCTGACATAAATATGGATCTAGAGATGGAGAACCAAGGGAATAACCAAAAGAACAGACTTAATGCTATTGAGATGAGGACTAGGCCTATCCCAGTGAGGCTAGTCAGTGGATTTGGAATTTGGAATGACCGATTGCCTATTGTATCATAAAGGAGGTTGTGTGAGGAAATTGTCTGATAAACAGGTTGAGGGTCAGGTTTCGGCTTATCAGATTTGACACGATTCCCAAAGGACTTTGAATATGACCAAACGTCAATGACTGAAAGTCAACCTGGTCAATGGGCCTCAGTGGAGAAAGGAGAAACAGTGGAGAAACACAATCTGGTCTGCACAAGCAGCAGTACAAGCTCGCTACCAAGCACATCACTGTGAAATGGAAAGCTGTCACAGGGAAAGTTATGGGATTGTTGAAGACCAGTACTCTATCCCCCTGAGCCACTGGCAATGGAGTTATGTTATGGGGTTGCAGAGTTACAGCCTTTGCTCATTGTAATGGTGAATGGTGAAAGTTCCAATGCTTCATTCTTTTTCGCCTTTGTGTTTTTTGGAAAGATTCATTGTGATGTAGCACTGATTGTGATGTAGGTGGGCCTTGTGGATGGAAGAGATCATAAAAGGCAGTGGGGACCACGGACAACCATTTGTGCCTCCCTTTCATAGGTTTCATGTTAACACCACACAATGTCCATTGATGGTAAACCTATGTCATGCATCCTATTCTAACTGGAATTCCATTCACACTGGCTATCCCAAGGCTATACTCCAGCATGGTGTAGGCTTAGAGATGGCTGTCATTTAAAACATGGCCAAAGCATTTCAATTCTGATGATTGTACAACTGTAAATAAATCAGCTCACCTAAAAACACGGCCAAAGCATTTCAGTTCTGACAATTGTAGAATTGGAATCAATCAGCCTACCTACTTTGATAATGAAATGACAGAAAATATGTGGAGCCAATAAGGCTGTGACTTCACAGGACTCTTTCACTCACTCTATAGTGAGTTCACAGTGTTGTGTTGTTGTTCTGAGATATGTTAGGGTGCGTAGTTCAAATCTGATGTAAGAATAAAATATGGACCTGAGTCATAAATTGTCTAATATGTTAGTTTTATTTAGCTAAGCAAAATATGTGGTAAGTGCAATCTTCGTATATGCGGGTTCACTGTAACACCACGCAGGGCAAACAGGGAACTGGCCAACACCCTAAAAGGTTCTTGTTAAATACCCTAACAGTGTTAGTTCCTGCTTCATGAGCTGGCCTGTCAGGGTAGAGACTGGGCGTGGTTTAGACTTGCCCAGTCTATCGGTGGCGCACAGGCTGGTCCCAGCCCCTTGGCGCTTCAGCTGTCTGGGGTTACTGAGGCCACAGGCTCAGCTCCTGTTTTTGTGTCAACCTAAAACTGACAGTCTGCTGTCTGCAACATTGTTTCCATGCATGTGTCAATATCTCGCTCAAGGTTTAATCACCGCCGTTCAGCTAGTCACCCCATATGTTGCACAACCCACTGTATTGTTCCACAACTTGTCAGCCTTAGCTCATACACATTCATGTGTAGCAAACNAAACATTTTCTCATACCCCACAATAGTAATGTTGCGGCTTAATGATACAACGAGCACACAGTGTGAAAAGGCAAGCAAAACATATCCATTTCCCACAATAACATATTCTCAAACCTAACAGATAGCAGGTCAACAAGGATTTACTTATTACTGGGAACAGAACAGAAGCCAAATTGATTAGGAATTTAGACTGAGAAGTGAAATTCAGTAGCTAACAGATTTTAGCTATTAGATATGTAAGTTTCTCCATCATATGTAGCCTAACTTAAAACATTTCTGTAGCATACTTTATACTTAGGTGCAATACAGAAATGTTGCCTATGGGGGTGCTCCTGAACCAAAAGGTGTCCACTAAAATGGACATGACCCTTGATGTACAGCTTCTTTAAAATGGATTTAGCTGCATTCTGGGTTTGGGCTCGGTTTAGCTGTCACAAGGGAACAACATGTTGAATAGCACAGTGACTGCCCCCTACAGGACAGCTGTGAGCGTGACAGAGGGATTATAAATACTTGTGCCCAGCACTGTCCATCAGACGTACTGTATCAGCCCAGACTGTTTTTGGAACTAGACTAATGAGTGCTGAGTAGGGACTGGCCTGAAGTATGCAAATGTTTAGCCTAAGGCTTCACAGAGTTGCTGATTTGTTTAGAGACTTGGACTCTTGCCCGGCAACACTGTAGCTCCCTAGGGACCCCCGTACACAGAGCATGAGAAGACCACGGCAGAAGGCTGCATTTTAAAAGTCTTACATCCCACACTCCGGCCGCCCCCTCTTTAAGTCAACCCCACTTCCATTTTCAAGGCTGTTCAACCAGCAAGAGTGTCCATACATTCACAAGTTGACACCTCACTGATTTACAGAGCCCCGTGGGTTCACATATTTGCTCAGAAGGAAGACTTTTAGAAGCTCCTCTCAGTCAAAAGAGATGGGAGCACAGATGGGTGGAGTTTTCAGGATGAGGATGACTTAATGGAAGTGGAAATAACCTAAATAGGCTTTAATGTTGTGCTTACTAATGGTGGTTTTGGAACAGTGCTGGGCTGTGGTATGCCATATGGACGTGTCTGTGATGGTTGTTTACTCTGCATGTTATGTTGTTTGAGTCCTGTGGGGCTGACCACTGGTCACGGTCACTCTGTCATCCAGTCTCAAGAACGTCTGTCATCCAAGGTGACGCCACGTCCAAGCAACCTTAAACACAATGGCAATAAGCAACTGACTATCAAGCCAATTTAGAAGTGAAATGTACTCATCAGACCGTCAACCGAGGTTCTGGATAATGTGGAGGCTAAAGTCTACAGCATGGTGCTGTTGAAGATTGACAGCTTAGTGATCGAAACTAAACTAAGTCTAGCCTTTACTCCTGAGAGCAAAATTGTGTGTTAAGTCAAATTTGCCAATGCCTGTTTAATTTAGACATGAGTCAGTTGTGACATGTAAGTTGGGAAAGTTTCATAAATAGCCTTTCCAGAAGACCTTGTGGGTCTATCTACTGCCCCCCTGGTGTCCTTGTCTCTACTTCCAATAGCACACCTCTCATAGACTACTATACTATATCATGCCACCACATACTTTCATTCACTTTTCTCAGCTTCAGTAGGAATGCCTCCATGCTTTCTCTCTCCACTTACCCTACTTATTCCTTATTCTCTCTCCTGCTGAGTTATTATTCCTAGCTGCAAATGTTTAGGTCCTGATGACAACCACTCTCTAAACAAAGTTGGCATATTAACACATTTTCTGCCTGTGATTCCAACTAATGACCCAATTATGTCTTGGTATGCAAGTGTTTACAAACGTTGTAGCAGTCGTAAGGGCAGGAATCAGTGGAAGGAAGGCAGGTTGAAGTCTTGCTGATCCAACAGTGAAGGTGCCATATACAGTTGAAGTCGGAAGTTTACATACAACTTCGCAAAATACATTTAAACTCAGTTTTTCACAATTCCTGACATTTAATCCTAGTAAAAATGTCCTGTCTTAGGTCAGTTAGGATCACCACTTTATTTGAAGAATGTGAAATGTCAGAATAATAGTAGAGAGAATGATTTATTTCATCTTTTATTTCTTTCATCACATTCCCAGTGGGTCAGAAGTTTACATACTCTCAATTAGTATTTGGTAGCACTACCTTTAAATTGTTTAACTTTGGTCAAACGTTTCGGATAGCCTTCCACAAGCTTCCCACAATAAGTTGGGTGAATTCTGGCCCATTCCTCCTGACAGAGATGGTGTAACTGAGTCAGGTTTGTAGGCCTCCTTGCTCGCACATGCTTTTTCAGTTCTGCCCACAAATTTTCTATAGGATTGAGGTCAGGGCTTTGTGATGGCCACTCCAATACATTGACTTTGTTGCTGCAACTTTGTAAGTATGCTTGGGGTCATTGTCCATTTGGAAGACCCATTTGCGACCAAGCTTTAACTTTCTGACTGATGTCTTGAGATGTTGCTTGAATATATCCACAAAGTTTTCCATCCTCATGATGCCATCTATTTTGTGAAGTGCACCAGTCCCTCCTGCAGCAAAGCACCCCCACAACGTGATGCTGCCACCCCCGTGCTTCACTGTTGGGATGGTGTTCTTCAGCTTGCAAGCCTCCCCCTGTCACGTGTGCTCCCTCTCCGGCCTCTAGGTTACCAGGCTGCTCGTTCTGGCGCACACCTGTCACCTTCGTTACGCTCACCTGGACTCTATCACTTCCCTGATTACCTTTCCTATATATGTCACTCCCTTTGGTTCCTTCCCCAGGCGTTATTGTTTCTGTTTCTGACTTTGTTTAATGTCGGTGCGCTGTTTGTGTTTCTTGTTCTGTTCATTTATTAATTAAATGTATTCACTCCCTGAACTTGCTTCCCGACTCTCAGCGCAAATCGTTACACCCCCTTTTTCCTTTCGGGTTATGTCGATATAGGACTCGTTTTACTGTGGATATAGATACTTTTATACCTGTTTCCTCCAGCATCTTCACAAGGTCCTTTGCTGTTGTTCTGGGATTGATTTGCACTTTTCACAACAAAGTACGTTCATCTCTAGGAGACAGAATGAGTCTCCTTCCTGAGCGGTATGATGGCTGCGTGGTCCCATGGTGTTTATACTTGCGTACTATTGTTTGTACAGATGAACGTGGTACCTTCAGGCGTTTGGAAATTTCTCCCAAGGATGAACCAGACTTGTGGAGGTTTACAATTGTTTTTCTGAGGTCTTGGCTGATTTCTTTAGATTTTCCCATGCAAAGAGGCACAGGGTTTGAAAATATAGGCCTTGAAGTACATCCACGGGTACACATCCAATTGACTCAAATTATATCAATTAGCCTATCAGAAGCTTCTAAAGCCATGACATAATTTTCTGGAATTTTCCAAGCTGTTTAAAGGCACAGTCAACTTAGTGTATGGAAACTTCTGACCTACTGGAATTGTGATACAATGAATTATAAGTGAAATAATCTGTCTGTAAATGATTGTTGGAAAAATTACTTGTGTCCTGCACAAAGTAGATGTCCTAACCGACTTGCCACTATAGTTTGTTAACAAGCATCATCGGACTGAGCTTGTTGTCATTGCCGGAAGACATCCTCCTCCCTCATGTGGTACCCTTCCTGCAGGCTCCGGCTGAGGCATGAGAGCCTGACGATTCGGCTGAGGCATGAGAGCCTGACGAACCGGCGGAGGCAGGATTGCACCAGATTTGCCAGTTCTTGCTGTGAGATGTTACCCCACTCTTCCACCAAGGCACCTGCAAGTTCCTGGATATTTCTGGGGGGAATGGCCCTAGCCCTCACCTTCCGATCCAACAGGTCCCAGACGTGCTCAATGGGATTGAGATCTGGGCTCTTTGCTGGCCATGGCAGAACACTGACATTCCTGTCTTGCAGGAAATCATGCACAGAACGAGCAGTATGGCTGGTGGCATTGTCATGCTGGAGGGTCATGTCAGGATGAGCCTGCAGGAAGGGTACCACACAGTACGGACATTGCAATTTATTGCCCTGGCCACACCTGCAGTCCTCATGCCTCCTTGCAGCATGTCTAAGGCATGTTCACGCAGATGAGCAGGGACCCTGGGCATCTTTCTTTTGGTGTTTTTCAGAGTTAGTAGAAAGGCCTCTTTAGTGTCCTAAGTTTTCCTAACTGTGACCTTATTTGCTTACCGTCTGTAAGCTGTTGGTGTCTTAACGACCATTCCACAGGTGCATGTTCATTAATTGTTTATGGTTAATTGAACAAGCATGGGAAACCGTGTTTAAGCCCTTTAAAATGAAGATCTGTGAAGTTATTTGTATTTTTACGAATTATCTTTGAAAGACAGGGTCCTGAAAAAGGGACGTTTCTTTTTTTGCAGAGTTTAAGTTAGGCTTTTTATGATGAGCTAATAGATTGAAGTAACAGACTGAGAAATGACTGGGATTAACGGTAAATTCACTTATGGTGATATATATATATTGCGTGCAGAATTCTGCATGCGAAAATATCCTCCATGTACAACGTAAAACACCAAATAATGCATGCAGAGCAGAATTAGGCCGATACCCGCTAATGATCAAATTCCAGAAAAGAGCCATTAAATTCTACAACCACCTAAAAGGAAGCAATTCCCAACCTTCCATCACCTACAGAGAAAGGAACCTGAAGAAGAGCCCCCTAAGCAAGCCGGTCCTGAGGCTTTGTTCACAAACACAAACAGATCCCACAGAGCCCCAGGTCAGCAACACAATTAGACACAACCAAATCATGAGAAAACAAAAAGATAATTACTTGACACATTGCTCTGTTTTTTTGTAAATTCTTTCCAAACTAGAATGCTATTTGGCCCTAAACCGAGAGTACACAGTGGCAGAATACCTTACCACTGTGACTGACCCAAAATGAAGGAAATATTTTACTATGTACAGACTCAGTAAGCATAGCCTTGTTATTGAGAAAGGCAGCCGAAGGCAGACCTGGCTCTCAAGACAAGACAGGCTATGTGCACGCTGCCCACAAAATGAGGTGGAAACTGAGCTGCACTTCCTAACCTCCTGTCAAATGTATGACCAAATTGAGATCCATATTTCCCTCAGATTACACAGACGCACAAAGAATTTGAAAACAAATCCAATTTTGATAAACTCCCATATGTGTGCTAGGTGTGCCCTAGTAGGAAGACCACTTTGTGCAGCTCACCCTGCACTATCAGCTCCAATATAAATAAGATGAGCAAGTCTACTTCTGATAAGATTCCCAGTAAAGCATTAAAAACAATCAAACAACCCAGAAAAGTGCTAAAAATAGCCCATATTAACAGATGCAGCCTGAGAAAGGTCCATGAAGTCAATAACTTGCTTGTAACAGATGACATTCATATTCTTACAATCTCTGAAACTCACTTAGATAATACCTTTGATACAGTGGTAGCAATACATGGTTATAAAATCTACCGGACAGACAGAAATGCCAACGGGGGCGGTGTTTCGGCCTATATTCAGAACCACATTCCTGTAAAGCTTAGAGATGATCTAATGTTAAATACTGTTGAAGTAAAGCCCATTCTTGTGGGAAGCTGCTATAGACAACCTAGTGTGAACAGTCAGTGTCTGGATAATATGTGTGAAATGCTTGATAATGTATGTGATATCAACAGAGAAGTATATTTTCTGGGTGATTTTAAATGTTGACTGTCCCTCATCAAGCTGCCCATTCAAGAAAAAAATTCAAACTGGGGTATTTGCAAAACAGGGTATTTGCAAAAAGCACAGGAATGAAGTCATCAACATGTATTGATCATATCTTTACTAATGCTGCAGAAATTAGCTTGAAAGCAGTATCCAAATCCATAGGATGTAGTGATCACAATATAAAAGCCATATCTAGGAAAAACAAGGTTCCAAAGGCCGGGCCTAATATAGTGTATTAGAGGTCATACAATAAGTTTTGTAGTGATTCATATGTTGATGATGTAAATAATATTTGCTGGTCTGTGGTGTGTAATGAGGAGCAATCAGATGCTGTACTTGACACATTTATGAAATTGCTTATTACAGTTACTAATAAGCACTCACCCTTCAAGAAAATTACTGTAAAAACTGTTGAATCCCCTTGGATTGATGAGGAATTGAAAAATTGTATGGTTGAGAGGGATGAGGCAAAAGGTATGGCAAATAAGTCTGGCAGCCCAACTGATTGGCAAACTGCAAATTAAGAAATCATGTGACTAAGCTAAATAAAAATAAACTATACTATGTAACAAAGATACATGATATAAAAAATGATAGTAAAAAGCTTTGGAGCACTTTAAATGAAATGCTGGGGGAAAAAAGCCAACTCAGCTCCATAATTCATTGAATCAGATGGTTCATTCATCACAAAACCCACTAATATTGCCAACTACTACCATTTTTTCATTGGCAAGATAAGCAAACATAGGGATGACATGCCAGCAACAAACACTTACACTACACATCCAAGTATATCTGACCAAATTATGAAAGACAATAATTGTACTTTTGAATTCCGGAAAGTCAGTGTGGAAGAGGTGATTTTTTTTTTGTTGTTGTTGTTAACAATCAACAATGACAAGGCGCTGGGGTCTGACAATCTGGATGGAAAATTACTGAGGATAATAACGGATGATATTGCCACTCCTATTTGCCACATCTTCCCATTTAAGCCTAGTAGAAAGTGTGTGCCCTCAGGCTTGGAGTGAAGCTAAAGTCATTCCGCTACCCAAGAATAGTAAAGGCCCTTTACTGGCACAAAAAGACGACCAGTCAGCTTGTTACCAACCCTTAGTAAACCTCTGGAAAAATTGTGTTTGACCAGATACAATAGCTATTTCAAAGTAAATAAATTGACAGAAGACTTTCAGCACACTTATAGGGATGGTCACGCAACAAGCACAGCACTTACACAAATGACTGATGATTGGCTGAGAGAAATTTATGATAAAATGATTGTGGGGGCTGTCTTGTTAGACTTCAGTGCAGCTTTTGACATTATCGATCATAGTCTGCTGCTGGAAAAACGTATGTGTTATGACTTTACAACCCCTGCTATAATGTGGATGAAGAGTTACTTGTCTAACAGAACAGAGGGTGTTCTTTAATGGAAGCCTCTCAAACGTAATCCAGGTAGAATCAGGAATTCCCCAGGGTAGCTGTTTAGGCCCTTTGCTTTTTTCAATCTTTACTAACGACATGCCACTGGCTTTGAGTTAGGCCAGTGTGTCTATGTATGCGGATGACTCAACACTACACGTCACTACTACAGCGACTGAAATGACTGCAACACTTAACAAAGAGCTGCAGTTAGTTTTGGAATGGGTAGCCAGGAGTAAGTTAGTCCTAAATATTGCCAAAACTAAAAGCATTGTATTTGGGACAAATCATTCACTAAACCCTAACCCACAACTATGTCTTGTAATGAATAATGTGGAAATTGAGCAAGTTGAGCTGACTAAACTGCTTGGAGTAACCCTGGATTGTAAACTGTCATGGTCAAAACATATTGATACAACAGTAGCTAAGATGGGGAGAAGTCTGTCCATAATAAAGCCCTGCTCTGCCTTCTTAACAACACTATCAACAAGGCAGGTCCTACAGGCCCTGGTTTTGTCGCACCTAGACTACTGTTCAGTAGTGTGGTCTGGTGCCACAAAGAGGGACTTGGGAAAATTGCAGTTGTATCAGAACCAGGCAGCATGGCTGGCCCATAAAAGTACAGGGAGGGCTAACATTAATGACATGCATGTCAATCTCTCAAGGCTCAAAGTGGAAGAGAGATTGACTTCATCATTACTTTTTTTGTAAGAGGTTTTGACAAGCTGAATGGACTAAGCTATCTATTTAAAATACTAGCACACAGCTTGGACACCCATGCAAACCCACAAGACATGCCGCCAGAGGTCTCTTCACAGTCCCCAAGTCCAGAACAGACTATGGGAGGCGCACAGTACTACCAGACTATGGGAGGCGCACAGTACTACATAGAGCCATGACTACATGGAACTCTATTCCACATCAGGTAACTGATGCAAGCAGTAGAATCAGATTTAAAAAGCAGGTAAAAATACACCTTATGGAACAACAGGGACTGTGAGGAAAGACACACAAAGGTACAGACACATTCATAGGCACACATTGTGATATTGTTGTTTGGTGGTATTGAACATTTTGTGTTGTGGATATGTGGTGGTGTAGGGATGTTTTATGATCTACTGTTTTATCTTTAGCTCATTCAGTACAAACATAGTTCACTGTTTTATCTTTTGTTTTATATATAATGTGGTTGCTTTGGTGTGTTTGGACCCCAGGAAGAGTAGCTGCTGCCTTGGCATTGTAAATGCAACCTATATTTATTTTCCCTTTTGTAATTTAAATATTTGCATATCATTACTACACTGTATATAGACATATGACATTTGAAATGTCTTTATTATTTTGGAACTCCTGTGAGTGTAATACTTACTGTGAATTTTTTGTTTATTTCACTTTTGTTTATGATCTATTTCACTTGCTTTGGCATGAAACATATGTTTCCCATGCCAATAAAGACCCTTATATTGAATTGGAATTTAATTGAGAGGGAGAGAGGTTTCGTATCGAAACGCTGTCAATAAAGCAGTGAATTGGGAGCATAAACAGTGTACTGGCCTTCCTGTTCTTTACAAGTATTATTTTACTAGCCCAACACTGACATTTTTAAGGATGTGTATGACCACAAACGTTTCTAGTTTGGGGTGACAAATTCAAAAAGAGGGAAGTGTCAGAACGAGGAGTGACTTTTTAGTGGGGAAGTCAGGGCAGCCAGGGGGGTTGGTAACTGGAAACCATAGCATCCACTTGTGTTTTCAACATAGTGTCAGATGGCGGAGGTCAATGCCATGATTATTTAAGGTGTATAGAGTTATGAGTGGAGGAGGAGGAGTTTCCATCAATAGTGTCTGTGTACATTAGTGGGTTAAGTGGGTGGGATGTGCATTGCACTGCTGAAAGACCTTGGCTGCATGTATTTCAGAAAAACTATTGAGTGTTAGGCCTACTCCTTTCTTCCTGCATTTGAAATTATAGGATCGACTTACGATGAAGGTGGCACTACATTCAATGTTATCCTCTGTTATAATTAGAACCTGCATAATCGAGAAAGTGGACTTCACTTGACTTTTGTGCATCTTACAATAGCCTAGCCCTAGGCTATAGGACTATTTCTTAAATATGTTACGGTCCCTTGTAAACATTTACCAGCCTTTTTCAAATAAAATGTTATTTGTCACATGCTTCCCAAACAACAGGTGTAGACCAACAATTAAATGCTTACTTACGGGACCTTCCCAACAATGCAGAGAGAAAGAAAAGAGAAATAATAGAAAAGTAATAATAAATACACAATAAGTAATGATAACTTGGCTATATACACGGGGTACCTGTACCGAGTCGATGAGCAGGGGTACGAGGTAATTGATGTAGATATGTACATAGATATATTTAACTAACTATTTAGCAGTCTTATGGCTTGGGGGTAGAAGCTGTTCAGGCTCCTGTTTTGTGTGTGGAGGTGTGGCTCTCCATACAAATTGTGAAAATTATTTAATCAACGTTAATCATAGCCTAGTCCTAGGTTATGAGAGCATATGTTTGAAACATTGTTAATATGTTATGTAGGTGTTGTAGCCGAATTTACAAGTATTCGGCACCATTTGGATTTGTTTTTATAGAAACATACTGACTGACTGACTGACTGACACACAGACGGATGTAGTTTGTTTCCTGTGAACATGTGCTGGCAGAGTGTCTGTCGGCCTGAAGTCTCTCTTAGTAATCAGATGTGGTTTCCTGGTCTCGCTTTCAGAGGAATCTCATGATTTAGCTATTTTAAAAATAGGACAGATGCTTCCATTTCTCATGCGTGTCTTGCTCCTAAATCTAACCAGTCATTTGATTCATCAAAGTATTTGTACTGAGTGACCATAAAAGCAAGGAGAAGAGGCTGCTGGAAAGGCGATACTCTAAAACAGTGGTTCTCAACCATCTTTGGTTACTGAACCGCCAATCACATTTAACTGTACCCAAAGTACCTGTGCCCCTCATGTGCAACTGGCCATAGCCTTATGAGTTTTCTTAAGTACCCCTGTGGATAGGTCAAGTACCTCCAGGGGAACTAGTAGTACCCCAGGTTTAAAAACATACATTAATAATAATGTATGTCTCTAACTGTTCATGCTTGATTGATGGGCCGTTATTGGGTTCGAAAAAGTGACGATCCCAGAGGCAGACAGTTGTAAACGTCTCGGGGACAGACCAAGACCAGACTTAATTAAATGTGCTGTATGAACGAAAGAGCTTTTCCATTGTGACGAGAGCGCAAATTCCAGTAGCATTTCCTCGTCTGTGCACAGAATTTATGTGGTGTAGAATGGCCTAAAACCTTTGGAACAAAAGGTCCATTGATGATTTCGGATGTCTGTACAAACCATTATATGTTACTTCCTGATATGTAACCTGTTAGTGTTTCCCCTTGCCACCACTGGTGGCAAGTTAGCGGGAGGGTGGTGGCCAATGCCAAGGCCCTCTTCTAGGCCGCAGAGACAATTTTGCCATGGGGAAGAGAGAACATTTGACCATTTTAAAGATCTTTTCTTGTAAAAAAAAAATCAGTAGGGGCCACAATTTAGCAGTGGCTGTGCGCTGCTGCTAAATGCATATAGGGGAATCATTGCCTGTAAATCAAATCAAATAGTATTGGTCACATACACATACACATATTTTGTTATTGCGGGTGTAGCAAAATGCTTGTGTTCCTAGCTCCAACAGTGCAGTAGTATCTAACAGTTCACAACAATACACACTAATCTAAAAGTAAAAGAATGGAATTAAGAAATATATAAAAGATTTATCAATATCGGAGTGGCATTGACTAAAATACAGTAGAATAGAATACAGTATATACATATGAGATGAGTAAATCAGTATGTAAACATTATTTAAACATTATTAAAGTGACTAGTGTTCCATTATTAACCTCTACAGGATCTGTGTGTCCCCCGCGGGACGGTTGAGCTAACGTGCGCTAATGTGATTAGCATGAGATTGTAATTAACAAGAACATTTCCCAGGACATAGACATACAGTGGGGCAAAAAAGTATTTAGTCAGCCACCAATTGTGCAAGTTCTCTCACTTAAAAAGATGAGAGAGGCCTGTAATTTTCATCATAGGTACACTTCAACTATGACAGACAAAATGAGGAAAAAAAATCCAGAAAATCACATTGTAGGATTTTTAATGAATTTATTTGCAAATTATGGTGGAAAATAAGTATTTGGTCAATAACAAAAGTTTATCTCAATACTTTGTTATATACCCTTTGTTGGCAATGACAGAGGTCAAACATTTTCTGTAAGTCTTCACAAGGTTTTCACACACTGTTGCTGGTATTTTGGCCCATTCCTCCATGCAGATCTCCTCTAGAGCAGTGATGTTTTGGGGCTGTCGCTGGGCAACACGGACTTTCAACTCCCTCCAAAGATTTTCTATGGGGTTGAGATCTGGAGGCTGGCTAGGCCACTCCAGGACCTTGAAATGCTTCTTACGAAGCCACTCCTTCGTTGCCCGGGCGGTGTGTTTGGGATCATTGTCATGCTGAAAGACCCAGCCACGTTTCATCTTCAATGC
>QNTS01001690.1:140818-180021 GCA_003317085.1 Hucho hucho | reverse complement strand
ATTTATTTCAGCTTTTATTTCTTTCATCACATTCCCAGTGGGTCAGAAGTTTACATACACTCAATTAGTATTTGGTAGCATTGCCTTTTAAATTGTTTAACTTGGGTCAAACGTTTGGGGTAGCCTTCCACAAGCTTCCCACAATAAGTTGGGTGAATTTTGGCCCATTCCTCCTGACAGAGCTGGTGTAACTGAGTCAGGTTTGTAGGCCTCCTTGCTCGCACATGCCAAAATGTTCTATAGGATTGAGGTCAGGGCTTTGTGATGGCCACAAAACTTTGGAAGTATGCTTGGGGTCATTGTCCATTTGGAAGACCCATTTGCACCCAAGCTTTAACTTCCTGACTGATGTCTTGAGATGTTGCGTCAACATATCCACATAATTTGCCTACCTCATGATGCCATCTATTTTGTGAAGGGCACCAGTCCCTCCTGCAGCAAAGCACCCCCACAACATGATGCTGCCACCACCGTGCTTCACGGTTGGGATGGTGTTCTTCGGCTTGCAATCCTCCTCCTTTTTCCTCCAAACATAACGATGGTCATTATGGCCAAACAGTTCTATTTTTGTTTCATCAGACCAGAGGACATTTCTCCAAAAAGTACAATCTTTGTCCCCATGTGCAGTTGCAAACCGTTGTCTGGCTTTTTTATGGCGGTTTTGGAGCAGTGGCTTCTTCCTTGCTGAGCGGCCTTTCAGGTTATGTCAATGTTGGACTCGTTTTACTGTGGATATAGATACTTTTGTACCTGTTTCCTCCAGGAACTTCACAAGGTTCTTTGCTGTTGTTCTAGGATTGATTTGCACTTTTCGCACCAATGTACATTCATCTCTAGGAGACAGAACGCGTCTCCTTCCTGAGCGGTATGATGGCTGAGTGGTCCCATGGTGTTTATACTTGCGTACTATTGTTTGTACAGATGAACGTGGTTCCTTCAGGCATTTGGAAATTGCTCCCAAGGATGAACCAGACTTGTGGTCTACAATTTTTTCTGAGGTCGTGGCTGATTTATTTTGATTTTCCCATGATGTCAAGCAAAGAGGCACTGAGTTTGAAGGTAGGCCTCGAAATACATCCACACGTACGCCTCCAATTGACTCAGGCTAATTGACATCATTTATCAGAAGCTTCTAAAGCCATGACATCATTTTCTGGAATTTTCCAAGCTGTTTAAAAGCACATTCAACTTAGTGTATATAAACTTATGACCCACTGGAATTGTGATACAGTGAATTATAAGTGAAATAATCGGTCTTAAACAATTGTTGGAAAAATTACTTGTGTCATGCACAAAGTAGATGTCCTAACCGACTTGCCAAAACTATAGTTTGCTAACAAGAAATTTGTGGAGTGGTTGAAAAACGAGTTTTAATGACTCCAACCTAAGTGTATGTAAACTTCCGACTTCAACTGTATATAGGGCAGCAGCCTCTAAGGTGCTGTAGCTCAAATAAGTATGGCTCTAATTACTAGGAACCTCCCAGAAGAAAGCAGAATTGAAACCCACAGAGGTCCATTGTTGGATTCTTGTAAGGGTGACTCGAGTAGACCTGAGACCCCCATAATACGAGTGGTATCCCTTCTCAGGCAGCAGCACCCTACTGGATGATCCATAACAACAAAGCGGAGGTCAAACACTCAGGCACATATTCTCTCTCTCGCTTTCTCTCACACATACGTACATGCATATAGACAGCATATATACTGTGTATATACACACACAGAAAGGTGTTGACAACCTAATGTGTTTTGCTATACATTTTTCCATCCATACGATTGGGTTTTTTAAGGACATGGCTGTGACACGTCACACTTCTCCGGCTCGTTATCCCAACTCTGCTATGGAATGGAAACCACTAAACACAACAACGCTGAGGTTTCACACCTGCTCTGTCTGTATCTGCCTCTCTCTCTCTCTTTCTCTCCCTTTCTCTCTCTCTCTCACTCCCGTGAGGAATATCCTTTTTATAATGTTTCTCATTAGTCTGTCAGCCCTTCTGTCATTAGGTGGCTGGGGAAAACACTGCCTGACATAGCTCCCCATTATGGGGAGCGGGAGCCCGAGTTAGTTACCACACCCTCTGCGGTAGCAGAGAGAACAGTCAATGACTAGGATGGCTGGAGTCTTTGACAATTTTTAGGGCCTTCCTCTGACACCGCCTGGTATAGAGGTCCTGGATGGCAGGAAGGTTTGCCTCAGTGATGTACTGTGCCAAACGCACTACCCTCTGTAGTGCCTTGCGGTTAGAGGCCGAGCAGTTGCCATACCAGGCGGTGATGCAACCACTCAGGATGCTCTCAATGGTGCCGCTGTAGAACCTTTTGAGGATCTGAGGACCCATGCCAAATATTTTCAGTCTCCTGAGGGGGAATAGGTTTTGTCATGCCCTCTTCACAACTGTCTTGGTGTGCTTGGACCATGTTAGTTTGTTGGTGATGTGGACACCAAGGAACTTGAAGCTCTCAACCTGCTCCACTACAGCTCCGTTGATGAGAATGGGGGCGTGCTCGGTCCTCTTTCCTGTAGTGTACAATCATCTCCTTAGTCTTGATCACATTGAGGGAGAGGTTGTTGTCCTGGCACCACACGGCCAGGTCTCTGACCTCCTCCCTATAGGCTGTCTCCTCATTGTCGGTGATCAGGCCTACCACTGTTGTGTCATCGGCAAACTTAATGATGGTGTTGGAGTCGTGCTTGGCCGTGCGGTCCTGAGTTAACAGGGAGTACAGGAGGGGACTGAGCACGCACCCCTGAGGGGCCCCAGCGCAAATTGGATTGGGTCTAGGGTTTCTGGGATAATGTTGTTGATGTGGGCCATGACCAGCCTTTCAAAGCACTTCAAAGCTACAGACGTGAGTGCCACGGGTCGGTAGTCATTTAGGCAGGTTACCTTAGTGTTCTTGGGCACAGGGACTCTGGTGGTCTGCTTGAAACATGTTGGTATTACAGACTCCGACAGGTAGAGGTTGAAAATGTCTGTGAAGACACTTGCCAGTTGGTCAGCGCATGCTCGCGGTACACGTCCTGGTAATCCGTCTGGCCCTGCGGCCTTGGGAACGTTGACCTGTTTAAAGGTCTTACTCACATCGGCTGCGGAGAGCGTGATCACACAGTCTTTCGGAACAGCTTATGCTCTCATGCATGTTTCAGTGTTATTTGCCTCGAAGCGAGCATAGAAGTAGTTTAGCTCGTCTGGTAGGCTCCTGTCACTGGCCAGCTCTCGGCTGTGCTTTCCTTTGTAGTCTGTAATGGTTTGCAAGCCCTGCCACATCCGACGAGCATTAGAGCCAGGGTAGTACGATTCGATCTTAGTCCTGTGATGCTTTGCCTGTTTGATGGTTCGTCGAGGGAATAGCGGGATTTCTTATAAGGTTCCGGGTTAGAGTCCCGATCCTTGAAAGCGGCAGCTCTAGCCTTTAGCTCAGTGCGGATGTTGCCTGTAATCCATGGCTTCTGGTTTGGGTATATATGTACGGTCACTGTGGAGACGACGTCATCGATGCACTTATTGATGAAGCCAATGACTGATGTGGTGTACTCCTCAATGCCATCGAAGGAATCCAGGAACATATTAGAGTCTGTGCTAGCAAAACAGTCCTGTAGCTTAGCATCTGCTTCATCTGACCACTTTTTTATTGATCGAGTCACTGGTGCTTCCTGCTTTAATTGTTGCTTGTAAGCAGGAATCAGGAGGATAGAATTATGGTCAGATTTACCAAATGGAGGGCAAGGGGGAGCTTTGTACGCGTCTGTGTGTAGATTAAAGGTGGTCCGTAAGGTGATCCGTAGTTTTTTCCCTCTGGTTGCACATTTAACATGCTGATAGAAATGAGGTAAAACTGATTTAAGTTTCCCTACATTGAAGTCTCCAGCCACTAGGAGCGCCGCCTCTGGGTGAGTGTTTTCCTGTTTGCTTATGGCGGAATACAGCATATTGAAGACTGCACTCAGTCTGTAGTGGTATGTAGACCACTACAAAAAATACAGATGATAAACTCTCTAGGTAGATAGTGTGGTCTACAGTGTATGATGATATACTCTACCTCAGGCAAGCAAAACCTCGAGACTTCCTTTGGTTTCGTGCACCAGCTGTTATTTACAAAAATATATAGTCCGCCGCCTTGTCTTTCCAGACGCCACTGTTCTATCCTGCCGATACAGCGTATAACCAGCCAGCTGTATGTTGATAATGTCATCGTTCAGCCACGACTCCGTGAAGCATTAGATATTACAGTTTTTAATGTCCCGTTGGTAGTTTAATCTTCCGCGTAGGTCATCGATTTTATTTTCCATAGATTGCACGTTTGCTAGCAGAATGGAAGGCAGTGGGGGTTTATTCTATCGCCTACGAATTCTCCGAAGGCAGCCCGGCCGCTTTTTCACCGCCTTCTCTTTACTCAAATGACGGGGAACTGGGCCTGTTCCCGGGAAAGTAGTATGTCATTCACGTCGGGCTCATCGGACTCCTTAAAGGAAAAAAGGATTTTGCCAGTTCGTGGTGAGTAATCGCAGTTCTGATGTCCAGAAGTTATTTTCGGTCATAAGAGACGGTAGCAGCAACATTATGTACAAGATAAGTTACAAACAACGCAAAGAAACAAACAAAAAAACACAATTGGATAAGAACACGTAAAACGTCAGCGCCATCTCCAGCGCCATCTCCAGGCGCTTTTGTGATGTTATAAAATACATTTTACCAAGATAAATATGATTACTCATGTTCTGAATTGTTCAGTGGGGTCTTTCTCTAACATATCATTAACATTATATCCAAGAAGTTGGATTTCATAACCTAATACATCTGATAATAAGCACCGAGCTCTGTTGACATAGCGGTGCAGATTTCTCGTAACAACTTTTGAGGATTTTACATTTTGTTGTTGTCTTCGAAGTTGTTTCCGCAGGTCGCAAAAAGCTAAATTAGAATGACACGAGCTGAATTAAATGTAAAAGGCTTTGGAAAACAGAAAGCTTGGTATATGTTCTGTGCTGCGTTGACATTTCAGAGACAAACTTGTTTTTGTGAGAAAAGAGAAATTTAGAATTAATATGAAAAGTCTATACTAAAATATGAAAATACTACGTCATGTATCAACATCGATATCTATCTTACCTCTGTTGTTTTAAGTCCTACGGATTCGAGAAGAAAGATGACTAGTTCAATGGGAAAGTGAGCCTGTCAGGTAGCCAGTAGCCTTAATTATTGTACAGAATCCAGCCAAGATGAGATATAGCACCACTCAGATCTTCTCATGTGAAACTCGTAATTTTCCAGAATTCTGACCTTTTTTTTATCTGCCCTCCATTGATTTAGTCACCCTAATTCTGGCTATCCTACTAGGGTAAAAACTCCAATAACTTGAACAGATTGTGATAGTGACATGAGGTTTGGACCATTGATTTTCTTAGAGCATTATTTACACAATTAACATGACCCAATAGTCAAAAGATGCCATTTTGAATGGACATCCTACCTTCTCTTAAGAGAGCCGTCCATACTACGAGTTTCACATGAGAAGATCTGAGTGGTGCTATATCTCATCTTGGGTGTTATGCTCCGAAGCTCAGTAAAACTATTCCATGCAACTCTCTCCACTTTCACCCTCCAATGGATTTGCAGTGTTCTGACAGGTAATCCAGTGATTCTGCTCCTTGTCTTCCTCCTGTCTCTGTTCATGCATTCTATTATGACCATGCCCCCAGTGTATGCATGTACAGGAAATGGTCTGCTTCTCACTTGACACGTGTGATCCAGCCTGTACAAAAAGCTGTGGTGCAGTGCTGTCACTCTCTCCCCATGTCTCTCCCCATGCTGTCCATCAGAGATCAGCCCTGTGTGCCTTGGCTCAGTCACGGTGCTAGGCCAGTGCACCAACTAGCTAACACTGCCCCCTGCTCCCTCCCTGGGGTCTCTGTGTCACGTCTGCTCCCGCTCCCCCTCTCTGGCGTCCCCGTTTGCCAGGCTGCTCATCATTACACACACGTCACCATCGTTACGGGCACCAGTGCTTCATCGGACTCACCTGGACTCCATCACATCATTGATTGCCTCCCTTATATCTGTAACTTCCTCAGTTTCATTCTTGTCTGCATTGATGTTGTTTTGTTTCTCTTGTTCAGACACTGTTCTTGTTTAGTTTCATGTCTATTTATTATTAAATCCTCACCCTGTACTTGCTTCCCGTCTCCCAGCATCTGTAGTTACGGAATTGTTACACTCTGACACTAACAGGTCAGACTCATTAACACCCCAGTTGAGGTTGGTGTTGAGAGAAGAACTGGGGCTGGATTGGATGGTGTGTGTGTGTGCGTGCGTGCGAGGGGCTCTCCAGGCAGAGCCAACTTATTTTCCACACCTGTGTGTGAGATGGTGAGTGCAAGTGTGGCATGTGTGTCTAAAATGCAAGTGTGTGTGAATGCAAATGTGTGAGAGAGCGAAAGAGAAAGAAAGAGGTAAAGTTATATTCACGAGGGAGTGCGGCCTGTATTGTAGATCTGCTACTAACTCATTGAGTCCTTTCAGATCACCCAGTAAGCCTCAAAGTGCCAGAGTCTTTCTCGCCTCCCTCTCTCCGTCTCTATCTCTCTCTCGCTTACTCGCTCTCACTTTTTCTCTTGCTTGTTTGGCTACGTGGCAGCACCAGAGACAGTGAGAAAGGGAGGTGGTGAGGGTTTATATAACAGGCATACTGGCTGAGCTAGTCAGGCCGGGCCAAGCCGGGGAGGCAAGTGGACCGTGAACGTCTGAGTCCAGTCTTGGTGCATATTGTCTCATGCAGTCAGCCAGCAGTGGCCTGCCTGGTTGCTTCTGGTGCCAGTTTGTCTTTGAGCTGCAGAATAACAGAGCCTCTCTCTGGACTCTTTGGATTCTCTGGACTCCCTGATAACTGGGAGCCCAGCCCCTTCTGTTGGACACACACACACACTGGATGACCGCTCCCCCAGCCCTGCTCCAGCTCCACTGTTTTCACAGCGTCTAGACACAAATGCCACAATTGATCAAACAAAAGGATGATATGGTACGCCGCGGTACAATAAGGAAGTAATGTAGTGTGTTTGTCCTCTCTTAGTCGGAGCTAAACAGCACTATTCTTCGCCACAGCTTCTGTAGCATTGCACAATCTTGATTTCTTCTCTGAGTTTGTGTTTGTGTGTGTGTATGTATGTGTGTGTCAGGTTGTTGAAAACATATTGGAATGAGGTGTGTGTGAGTCAGACTCTCCCCAAGCTGTTCGATTGTGGTAAACCCAGTCAGGTCACAGACAACCAAACTACTCATACTTCCAATGATAGCATGCTTTAACTTACAATTTTCTGACTTTACAATATCAGCCGTTTCTGGAATCATCTCAGCGCTTCCAAATGATCTTACTTTGCATTTCTCAAACATATTTATTCTAGTACAGTGTAATGGTGTCCAAATGGGCAGGTTTCCAGACAATGACCCCTTGTCATTTCAGTAGAAAAGCAAATCCATCCCTGCTCCCACTGTCCACCAATGAAGACCAAATGGACCCCAATCACATGTAACACCTTAACCCAGACGATGTGTGGTCTGAAGAACACGTTGTAGTAATAGTGGGGTTTAACTGATGGCTGGCCAGGGTTTACGGTAATAGCCTTCATTCCCTGTTTGGTCAGCTGGAGGGTTTAGATGGAGTACTGCCCTGGGACTTAGCCTACTACAGACCCAGCAGAAACCTCCAGTGGCTTGCAACGTTACATAGTGTTCAGATATAAATATTGTATGTAGAACAGAAATGCTTCACTGTCATGTAGAATAGAGAATCATGTCAGCTCTATGGAGGGCATTTCTATCTGCAAATATACATATTGTTGCAATTCCTGAACACCAGCCAGATCAGCTTAAAGCTGAACACAGGGCTTCAACACTACAACACCTCTTAGTTCCTTTTCAGCATCTTCAGCAGTTTCATACAGCAGTTGGTCGTGTTGATCGATGAGCCTCGTGTGTCAAGAATAGCACTTTGTGGGCTGATGCATCCAGGGCTGTACACTGGAGTTGCAATAAACAGAGTTAATGAGTCTTTATCTACACTTCGTCCTTTTTGAGTGTGTGCACTTCCCTTGTGCCCTATACACCCTACAGTGGGGAAAGCATCAGTGGAGGTGCAGGGGGCCAGCTCAGCTCAGCGCTCTCTGTCTCTGGGATGAACAGAGAGCACTCCAGTCCCCCTTCCATAGCGCTCGGAGGAGCAGCAGAGTCCACACCTCTCTGATCACATCTTTGTGCCAGTCTATTTTCTGCCAAACATTATCCATCTGTCTTCCATGAAGGGCTTATGTTTCTGTATCTAATCTCAGACTGGGGTGAGTGGGGTGTCTGGCCCAGGACTCGCTCAATGGGGGTCTTTTCTCTTCGAGAAGAGGGGGCTTCGCTTCCACCAAAACAGAGTGCTCAGGGGACACACAGGAAAGGGGGGGGGGGGGGCAATTCAGGAAATGTCAACAGCGGGAGGGCAAATTGTACTTCAGGTTGGAAGAGACAAATTATGAGCAGTGTTACAGATGTAGGATTTTAATTTGATCACCCTGTTGCAGGAGAACTTTCCTGCAGTGTTGGATATTTTACTCCTTTAGTGTAATTGAGGTTTAAATAGGCAGGCCCCTGAACCTCTCTGTATTTGGGTTTGTGGGAGATGTGAGATTACATGTTTGGGGCATGAGAAGGGCCAGTCAAACTTCTGAAACTCTCCCTCCAGAATGAATAACCAAAAGCAACTCTGCTTTTGAACTCTCTGGCACTTTCTGGAACACACAGAATATTTTTTTTCAGTTTGAAAATAACATACTTTTATCTTCTATGCTTTCACAATCTGGTCTACTAATTTCCCGTTTCCTTGTGTACTGTGTGTTCTTGGGGTAGGCCGTGGCAGTGTGGCCTGAGCTGAAGGGTGGCATTGCCCCATGGGCAGATTACAGGTCTGCTTAGTTACCACTAGCTCCTGGAACATGGATCTGCGGGCGACACGTGTTGGCACAAGGCGCGGGCACCTTAGATGTGGTACGCCACATGTGGAAGCATTCTAGTCCACCCTGCCAAACCCTGCCCAGCCCTCGACTCCCTAAGCGAAAGAGAAAAGCTTTGCAACAATCAAACTTTAAAACTATAGGGCAAGCAATCAAAAAGACAAAAGCTGTGTGTACGCGTGTCCAATTGAGTGTGTAAACTATATATACAAAAGTATGTGGACACTCCTTCAAATTAGTGGATTTGGTTATTTCAGCCACCTGATGTTGACAGGTGTATAAATTTGAGCACACAGCCATTCAATCTCCATAGACAAACATTGGCAGTAGAATGGCCTTACCGAAGAGCTCAGTGACTTTCAACGTGGCAGCATCGAAATGCTTGCTTGTGCTTCTAGTTCTGACAGTGCAGTAATATCTAACAAGTAATCTAACAATTTCCCAACAACTACCTAATACACACATCTAAAGGGGTGATTGAGAATATGTACATATAAATACAGTATATGGATGAGCGATGGCTGAGAGGCATAGGCAAGGTGCAATAAATGGTATAAAATACAATACATATGATCTGAGTAATGTAAGATATGTAAACATGATTGTTTAAAGTGACTAGTGATCCATTTTATTAAAGTGACCAGTGATTGGGTCTCAATGTAGGCAGCAGCCTCTATGAGTTAGTGATTACTGTTTAGCAGTCTGATGGCCTTGAGATAGAAGCTATTTTTCAGTCTCTCGGTCCCAGCTTTGATTCACCTGCACTGACCTTGCCTTCTGGATGGTAGCGGTGTGAACAGGCAGTAGCTCGGGTGGTTGTTGTCCTTGACAATCTAATTAGCCTTCCTGTGACATCGGGTGCTGTAGGTGACATGGAGGGCAGGTAGTTTGCCCCCGGTGATGCGTTGTGCAGACCGCACCACCCTCCAGAGAGCCTTGCGGTTGAGGGTGGTGCAGTTGCCTTACCAGGCTGTGATACAGCCCGACAGGATGCTCTTGATTGTGCATCTGTAAAAGTTTGTCAGGGTTTTGGGTGACAAGCCAAATTTCTTCAGCCTCCTGAGGTCACCACACTGTCTGTGTGGGTGGGCCATTTCAGTCTGTCTGTGATGTGTATGCCGAGGAACTTTCCACCTTCTCCACTGCTGTCCCTTCGATGTGGATCGGGGGGTGCTCCCTCGATCCCACGCTCATCTCCTTTGTTTTGTTGATGTTGAGTGATAGGTTGTTACCCTGACACCACACTCAGAGTGCCCTCACCTCCTCCCTGTAGGCTGTCTCGTCGGTAATCAAGCCCACTACTGTTGTCGTTTGCAAACTTGATGATTGAGTTGGAGGCGTGCATGGCCACGCAGTCATGGGTGAACAGGGAGTACAGGAGGGGGCTGAGCACGCACCCTTGTGGGGCCCAAGTGTTGAGGTTCAGCGAAGTGGAGATGCGGTTTCCTACATTCACCGCCTGTCAGAAAGTCCAGGACCCAATTGCACAGGGCGGGGTTGAGACCCAGGGCCTCCAGCTTGATGATGAGCTTTGACGGTACTATGGTGTTGAATGCTGAGCTGTAGTCAGTGAACAGCATTCTTACATAGGTATTCCTCTTGTCCAGATGGGATAGGGCAGTGTGCAGTGTGATGGCGATTATGATTGCATCGTCTGTGGACCTGTTGGGGCGGTATGCAAACTGAAGTGGGTCTAGGGTGGCCGGTAAGGTGGAGGTGATATGATCCTCTCAAAGCACTTCATGATGACAGAAGTGAGTGCTACGGGGCAGTAGTCATTTAGTTCAGTTATCTTTGCCTTTTTGGGTACAGGAACAATGGTGGCCATCTTGAAGCATGTGGGGACAGCAGACCGGGATAGGGGGCAATTGAATATGTGCTGTTATTGTGAAGTGGAAACATCTAGGAGCTACAATGGCTATCCCACAAAGTGTTAGGCCACACAAGCCCAAAGAACGGGAGCGCCGAGTGCTAAAAATCGTCTGTCCTCTGTTGCAACACTCACTACCGAGTTCCTAACTGCCTCTGGAAGCAACGTCAGTACAAGAACTGTTCGTTGCGAGCTTCATGAAATGGGTTTCAATGGCCGAGCAGCCGCACACAAACCTAAGATCACCATGCGCAATGCCAAGCGTCGGTTGGAGTGGTGTAAAGTTCGCCGCCATTGGACTCTGGAGCAGTGGAAACGCTGTCTCTGGAGTGATGAATCACGCTTCACCATCTGGCAGTCCACAGAGGAATCTGGGTTTTGCGGAAGCCAGGAGAATGCTACCTGCCCGAATGCATAGTGCCAATTGTAAAGTTTGGTGGATGAGTAATAATGGTCTGGGGCTGTTTTTCATGGTTCGGGCCAGGCCCTTAGTTCCAGTGAAGGGAAATCTTAACGCTACAGCATACAATGACATTCTAAATGATTCTGTGCTTCCAACTTTGTGGCAACAGTTTGTGGAAGGCCCTTTCCTGTTTCAGCATGACAATACCCCTGTGCACAAAGCGAGGTCCATACAGAAATGGTTTGTCGAGATCGGTGTGGAAGAAGTTGACTGGCCTGCACAGAGCCCTGACCTCAACCCCATTGAACACCTTTGGGATGAATTGGAACGCCGACTGCGAGCCAGGTCTTAATCACCCAACAACAGTACCCAACCTCACTAATGCTCTTGTGGCTGTGAATGGAAGCAAGTCCCCGCAGCAATGTTCCAACATCTAGTGGAAAGCCTTTCCAGAAGAGTGGAGGCTGTTATAGCAGCAAAGGGGGACCAACTCCATATTAATTCCCATGATTTTGGATTGAGATGTTCGACTAGCAGGTGTCCACATACTTTTGGTCATGTAGTGCATGTGTGTCTGTTTGGTCATGTAGTGCATCTTTGTTTGTGTTTGAGTGAGTGCAAACATTCACCAACAATGAACGGAGGAATCTATTCCGGTGATGATTAATGGAAAGTGGAAACCAATTTTTTTCATCTGTTTTCTATTTTCTCTCACGATGTTCCAATTGTATATTTTCCTTTCGAGAGCCTGGGCTTACCAGAACTCAACCCCAGTTACTGACTGACTGAAACAGCAAAAAGTGTTTGACAACACATTGTTCCATTGTTTTTCAACAAACTAATACCTGCTCCACCACCTCAAAAACAAGTGGAAATGTTTATGAGTTGAACAGTTTAAAATATGGCAACCATATTAGGAACACAATCCTCCTTCACCACCTCTTCCCATCACACCATCACATCTCATCACTCTCCAGCTGTTATCTGGTGTGTTTTGGAGAATGGCTTTCCTCAGTAGCTATCTGAGGGACTCACCAGGCTGTAGTGACTGACAGGGTCTGTGGTGGTTGATTGAGAGGATAGCCAGTTCTAAGTTCAGGGTTGACGCAGGCCGATATATAGCTAGTCATTCACACACCAAATCCACTTGCCGGTTCCCACAGTGACCCTGCCAGGAGCTGCAGACCATGTCAATATAATATTTCTTGCCATCCAAGCATGCAGTGCCCTACCCTCTCCTCCTGCTCCTTCTCTCCTCCCCCCTTCCACGTCACCAACCCAGCCATACATGTCCCCAATTGGAAGGTGGTTCCATAGTTCCATACTCAGTGGCTTGCCCTGTCGGCCCAGGCTCCCTGATCCATTGTCGGGGACATTAATTGCTCATTTGGGCTGGGTTCCATGGAGGGTCTCCATTTCACATATGACACTAGGAGCCTTTTAGCGACCACAGAGCTGTGCGAGTAATTATTCTTAATGAGACTGAGTGTCACGATCTCCGTGAGGGACAGACCAAGGTGCAGCGAGGCATCCAGTATACATGTTATATTTATTAACATAAACAATACTCACGCAACTGGGCAAAACAATAAACAGAACGAAAATCGTAACATAGACTTACAACACACACAGACGCTATGTCTAAACAATAACCCACGACATACTATTGAAAACCCCAAACATATATATATGGTTCCCAATTAGAGACAACGACACTCAGCTGCCCCTAATTGGGAACCATTACCCCAACATAGAAATAGAACACCTAGAACTCAAAAACCCTTCACCAAAACGAAACCTAAACACGCCAGCCTAAAACCTAAAACTCTGGCCTGGACGTGACACTGAGTCCATGGGTCATCTCATTCTCTCAGACATGCCCTGACATTTAGCTCTGACACAGACAAGCCCCTAACTGTGTCAGTGCTGCTACTGTGTGGGCCACTGTTTGTTTTAATGCTTGTCCAAATGCACACATTTATTCAAGAGAACAAGTTTGTGTGTGCATACGTGTGTGCGTTCGGGCGTGTGTGGCTGTTTGCGTGCGCTTGTGTATGTTACGATGTTACGATAACTGTGACCTTAATTGCCTACCGTCTGTAAGCTGTTAGTGTCTTAACGACCGTTCGACAAGTGTATGTTCATTAATTGTTTATGGTTCATTGAACAAGCATGGGAAACAGTGTTTAAACCCTTTAAAATGAAGATCTGTGAAGTTATTTGGATTTTTACGAATTATCTTTGAAAGACAGGGTCCTGAAAAATGGACGTTTTAAAAACTCTGCTTGGAGAGCGAAAAATACAAAAACATGCCACCTGCTGGAAAAGACAGATTTTTGGCCCAGTTATCCCTCTCGCTTCGCCTCTTCCTCTCTGGTTTGACACATGTGGCATATGCAGTCACACATCTGAGGCTTGATCTCATATAATAATGTCACCACGTTATATGAAGCTCGATTCGTGTATTTTAAAAACCTTGGGGGGGGGGTTTGTTCCTGTGTGTTTGTTTTCCTGTCTGTGATGTTGTGCACTGTGTATGCATGCACTGTAACCTGTGTTGTTCCAGAGTCATTAGCCCCAAGTTCAGTTGAGACCAAACCCAATAATGCTATATAGATTTTTTAAGAAAATCTGCGAAGGTTTGAAAATGTGCCTGCGGTTAGTACAACGTCAAGAACACTACATTTTATTGCACTGTATGCTTTTCTACTTCACTCTTGCTCTGCATCCATGTAATCAAACCCCTCAACCAGATTTAAAAGTGCCAATTCCTTGAAAAAGCTGTAGATTTCGGCCAAGCCCTCGTGGGGTGCGTTCCAAAACACAGAAGTTGCACCACAACTTCAATTCCATCCCAGCAGCGACAGGATCTGGTGTGTTCAGAAGACTTGTATTTTATTATGCATAGATGTAAAAATACAGCCAGAGAGTCTAAAACACACTGTCTCTCACAGCTACACACACTCTGATCCCTCTATTGGGCGGTGGCAGCACGTCTATGGATTAGTGGAGACTGGTGTCACTTTAAATTACAATGAGGTTGGGCTCATTGTAATGGCTGGAATGGAATGAAATGGAAACCATGTTTTTGATCTGATACCTTTCCATTTATTCTATTTCAGCCATAACAATGAGCCTATCCTCTTATTTCTCCCTCCACCAGACTCAGTGAGAGAGGAGGGGCAACAGTGGCAACAGCCGATTCACAGATCCAGTAGTGTTCAAGGTCACGACCAAGACGTTAAACGTGTGTTTATCGAGATGCCCGTCTGGAGGTCAGGGTTGTGGTAAAGGTCAAAGGTTGTGGTTGTCAGACAGAGCCCAGGTCTCATGGCTGCAGTGTGTATCATCACGGGGACGAACATCACAGAAGAATGTGAGCAGACAGTCAGAATGTCAGAACATCAGATCAGCCAATAGGGTTCATACTTGAGGGAAACCCCCCATCCAGAGCAAACACTGGGATAGGACAGATAATGCAGTAGCCTGAGGATCATCACTCCAGGGATTCTATAGAGGGATTGATGGAAATGTCCCTGCTTATACAAACTTAGGCTAAAAGTTCAAAGGAAGTTTCACCAGGGCAGTCTCAGCCGGTCATGTTGAATGTAAAGGGGATAGCAGGGTTGTAGAAGGTACATTTTAAGTAGGTTCATGAGATCTGTGGTTTAAACTATTCTTCCTCCAGTTACTGCTGTCTTTGGACTTGAACTGGACTTTGAACTGTTTGGAATGTAGGCCTAGCAAAGACAAAATACATACACTCAAGTTTTATAGTCAAGACATACAGCAGCATGATAATGTTGAGTAGTTAGGACCAGAGGGCTTACCGTATACAGTAAGGTCAGACAGTCTTTTTCATCCAGTAGTCCTACAGAAGCTGGCCCACAGTGGCCTTAAATAGTGGCCTGCGGTGTTATTTTGGTTTAATGGTCTAACAGATCCCCCTATTGTGCTCTGATGTTATGGTGGTGGTCTAACAGATGTCCCTCCTATGGTTCTGTGTGTTTTAGGGCATGGCCTTCTCCCTGGAGGAACGTCTCCAGCTGGGGATCCACGGCCTGCTGCCTCCCTGCTTCCTCAGCCAGGACGTTCAGCTCCTCCGGGTCCTCAAGAACTACGAGATGAAGAGGGACGACCTGGACAGGTGAGACAGGTCCTTTGTGCGTCTGTCTTGTCTGTCCCGTCCTCTCCGTGTAGGGAGAGAAAGATCGCACACCTGGAAGCCTTCAAAGAGACTGAAATTTAAGGGAAGGATGACTGACTAGTCCTCTGAGCTCTTTATTCAACCCATCCTAGCACCCTACTGGTTACTGAACAAACCGCTACTACTTTTTTCTCAATATCTATGGCTTCATTCTTCCTTGTCCTCTTACTTCTTCACAGCATTTTACAATCTTCTTTAAGACATAAAATAAATGCTGATTTCATCTCCAGTCCCTACTGCAGCTGATTAGGGTCACAAAGGTTTAGTATTATGTAATGCTGCATTACTTATGTCCCAGGCTGATTTCTTTGATCATTGGCAACTCAGTCATAGATACCACATGCCTGTAGTTAGTCATGCAGAGTGAATTTAACATTTTGAATCATGGGGGTGGGTGTACCATATTCTCTGTGTTGATTCCTCTGTTTTAAAGGAAAATTGTACCGAAAACTATCTTTTGGTATTTCTTTCATCAGTCCATTGTTGACATAGTCCCAAAATGTTTTGCTTGTCAGTTTCAAAATACAGAAATCATCCCCGTATGATGCATTTTGCATCCTATGACACAAAACACAGCTTCATATCGTGCACAATGCATCATACAGGGATGATTTCTTTATTTTGAATGTTACATACACTACCATGCCAAATGTATGTGGACACCTGCTCGTCGAACATCTCATAAAAAAAATCAGGGGCAATAATATGGAGTTGGTCCCCCCCTTTTCTGCTATAATAGCCTCCACTCTTCTGGAAAGATGTTGGAACATTGCTCTTGAGACTTGCTTCCATTCAGCCACAAGAGAATTAGAGAGGTCAGGCACTGATGGACTATTAGGCCTGGCTGACAGTCAGCGTTCCAATTCATCCCAAAGGTGTTTGATGGGGTTAAGGTAAGGGCTCTGTGCAGGCCAGTCAAGTTCTTCAACACTGATCTCGACAAACCATTTTTCTGTATGGACCTTGCTTTGTCCTCGGGGGCATTGTCATGCTGAAACTGGAAAGAGCCTTCCCCAAACTGTTGCCACATAGTTGGAAACAGAACCATCTAGAATGTCATTGTATGCTGACACTTGGCAGTGCGCATGGTGACGCTGTGTGCTTCACCAAGCTGCTCGCTTTAGCACTCGGCAGTTGCGTTCTTTGAGCTTGTTTGGCCTACCACTTCGCGGCTGAGCCGTTGTTGCTCCTAGACGTTTCCGCTTCATGATAATAGCACTTACAGTTGACTGGGACATCTCTAGCAAGGCAGAAGTTTTACTAACTGACTTGTTGGAAAGGTGGCATCCTAAACTAAAAAAGAAACGTACATTTTTCAGAACCCTGTCTTTCAAAGATAATTCGTAAAAATCCAAATAACTTCACAGGTCTTCATTGTAAAGGGTTCAATGAACCATAAACAATTAATGAACATGCACCTGTCAAAAGGTTGTTAAGACACCAACAGCTTACAGACAGTAGGCAATTAAGGTCACAGTTATCAAAACTTAGGACACTAGAGGCCTTTCTACTGACTCTGAAAAACACCAAAAGAAAGATGCCCAGGATCCCTGCTCATCTGTGTGAACGTGCCTTAGGCATGCTGCAAGGAGGCATGAGGACTGCAGATGTGGCCAGGGCAATAAATTACATTTCCGTACTGTGAGACACCTAAGACAGCGCTACAGGGAGACAGGACGGACAGCTGATCGTCCTCGCAGTGGCAGACCACGTGTAACAACACCTGCACAGGATCGCTAAATCCAAACATCACACCTGCGGGACAGGTACAGGATGGCAACAACAACTGCCCGAGTTACACCAGGAACGCACAATCCCTCCATCAGTGCTCAGACTGTCCGCAATAGGCTGAGAGAGGCTGGACTGAGGGCTTGTAGGCCTGTTGTAAGGCAGGTCCTCACCAGACATCACTGGCAACAACGTCGCCTATGGGCACAAACCCACTGTTGCTGGGCCAGATAGAACTGGCAAAAACTGCTCTTCACTGACGAGTCGCGGTTTTGTCTCACCAGGGTTGATGGTCGGATTCGCGTTGATAGTCGAAGGAATGAACGTTATACCGAGGCCTGTACTCTGGAGCGGGATCGATTTGGAGGTGGAGGGTCCGTCATGGTCTGGGGCGGTGTGTCACAGCATCATCAGGCTCAGCTTGTTGTCATTGCAGGTAATCTCAACACTGTGTGTTACAGGGAAGACATCCTCCTCCCTCATGTGGTGCCCTTCCTGCAGGCTCATCCTGACATGACCCTCCAGCATGAAAATGCCACCAGCCATGCTGCTCGTTCTGTGCATGATTTCCTGCAAGACAGGAATGTCAGTGTTCTGCCATGGCCAACGAAGAGCCCGGATCTCAATCCCATTGAGCAAGTCTGGGACCTGTTGGATCGGAGGGTGAGGGCTAGGGCCATTCCCCCCAGAAATGTCCGGGAACTTGCAGGTGCCTTGGTGGAAGAGTGGGGTAACATCTCACAGCAAGAACTGGCAAATATGGTGCAGTCCATGAGGAGATGCTCTGCAGTACTTAATGCATCTGGTGGCCACACCAGATACTGACTGTTACTTTTGATTTTGACCCCCCCTTTGTTCAGGGACACATTATTCCATTTCTGTTAGTCACATGTCTGTGGAACTTGTTCAGTTTATGTCTCAGTTGTTGGATCTTGTTATGTTCATACAAATATTTACGCATGTTAAGTTTGCTGAAAATAAGCGCAGTTGACAGTGAGAGGACGTTTCTTTTTTTGCTGAGTATATGATGGTGCCATGTTGAAAGTCACTGAGCTTATCAGTACAGGCCATTCTACTGCCAAATTTGTCTATGGAAATTGCATGGCTGTGTATTCGATTTTATACACCTGTCAGCAACGGGTGTGGCTGGAATAGCCGAATCCACTAATTTGAAGGTGTGTCCACATTCTTTTGAGCATGTAGTGTGTCTTGAAAACTTGTTTGCTGTCGAGCAGTACATCTCTATGTCAGACACTACAAGGCGTCAAGTAATTGTAATCCCAAGGGTGGATGAATTTCCATAGTGGCAGGACAGCAGGTCTGCCTCAATAACCATGGTATCTGCAGTCTTCATTTGTGACATGTGAATGTGTAGTGCGAGGACTGGTTGGGTTTGTTAATGGGACAGAGCGAGACAGGATTTGTAGTCAATTTGTAGTCAGGAAGACCTTTTTAGCCAATGGTGTAAATTACTTAAGTAAAAATACTTTAATGTACTACTTAAGTAGTTTTTTGGGGTATCTGTACTTCACTATTTATATTATATTTTTGACTACTTTTATTTTACTTCACTACATTCCTAAAGAAAATAATGTACTTTTTACTCCATACATTTTCCTTGACACCCAAAAGTACTCGTTACATTTTAAATGCTTAGCAGGACAGGAAAATAGTCCAATTCACTCACTTATCAACCGAACATCCCTTGTCATCCCTACTGCCTCTGATCTGGCGGACTCACTAAACACACATACTTTGTTTGTAAATGATGTCTGAATGTTGGAGTGTGCCCATGGCTTTCCATAAATAAAAAAAATCTAGAAAAATCTGGTTTGCTTAATATAAGGAATCTGAAATGTTTTATACTTTTCATTTTGATACCAAATGCTTTTACTTTTTGGTAGAATTTTACCAGGTGACTTTTACTTATACTTGAGTCATTTTCTATTAAGGTATCTTTACTTTTACTCAAGTATGACAGTTGGGTACTTTTTCGACCACTACTTTTAGCCCACTTGATTTTCCAGCGTGGTGGTATGATGACTGAGGCACGGTTGCTATACTGTACCACACCAATCCTCCAAAACAGCAACTAGGCGTGTTTTATTCCCTTTCCCATGCCCTTTCAATGTCATCAACAATTTGTCTCATAGTCCGGCAATGTCTTCCAGTCCACTCAGGGCATCGGACCAGTTTATTAGAGCTGGTATTCGCCCAGCCTGGACTCATGCCTCTGGTCATAGTATTTCCATTGCAGTCTGGGCCTTACTTTTTTCCTCAGGCCTTCTGTGGTATTTACTGGACCCGACCGTGTCTCTTTATTTTTGCATGACCGTTGCTCAAAACTCTCACTAAACAATACATGCCATTCTATTCCAAGCAGCAGCTATTTACTGGTTTTACTACTCCCCAAAGCAGGGCTTCATTCTGGTGTCTGGACATTGATAAAGCAGGCTGGACTCTGGACATCACTGGCTTTAAGCCCAAACATGTCTATGATAACAGAGATGGCGGCCTAGGCTGGATGTATTGGGGAAATCCTCTTCTATGCACAAAGACACAGTGGGAGAGATAAAGAGAAGGACTCACGAATATTAAAAAGTCATAGGGGTCAACTCTTAAAATGTCCATTTGTGATTTTTAACCTGATGCATGTGATATGCTATCTAGCAGTTTAAAGAAACAAAAAAAAACAACCGGCAAGAGTGTCTGTAAAGAATCATGAATTTGGATGGAGAAAGAAGGGGTTGGAAGAGGGAAAAGTTATTTTCCCTTGCCAAGTTTAAGCAGAGTTTCACACGCTTGTTAAACTTAATCTGAAAAAAAAGTGTGTGTGTGTGACTGTGATATGCTTTCAGGTCGAGAGAGAGCCACAACAGCCTCAAGCTGTAGTCACTAGTGGAAAAGACAACTAGATAAGTGAAATAAAAATAATCATATGGGTCTAGGCCACCTAGACTGAAATACCAAGTTTTACTGACAATATAAATTTTGTGCCACCCCGTTTCCTAGTGTCATGTGAGTGGTACAACCCTAGCTTGACACTGTGTCTTGACATGGCCTCAAAGTCACATCACCAATCACACAATGTTGGGCACCAATAAGTTGGTCTCTTTCTGTGTCCCTAGTTCGTGACTGAATTGTGGTGGTATGGCAGGATTCCCAAATTTGGCCTGCGGGTGGTTTTATTTGGCCACCCAAGTTTGCTGAGCAAAAAAATTATCATATTTTTTTAACATTTTATTTATTTTTTATTGTTGGACATAAGACTGTAAAAACACCAGGGAATCAGCTCCAAGTGATTTTAAATGTGGAAATCTGTTCCCAAGTATTCCCACGCATAATAGACAGGCAGGCAAGGGATCGTATACAAATGTAAGGTTTGAAATTATTATGTTTTAGTCAAATATTATATCTGTTTGGGCTTCTTGCGGTCAATTTGCAGTCTACAAATTATTTGTAATGATGTTCCGGCCCCCTGACCATCCACTCAAGAGAAAATCATCCTGTGTCTGAGTCTAGTTGATGATCCCTGTGGTATGGTGTCAGCCGTGACTTGATCTGGCTGGAACACCATCAACCTTTTTTAAAAGAGATTGTTAACACCTTGTATCCAATTACCATGTGGGAGAAGGCCATGCATACTTTCTATCATCCCAACAAGAGGGACATTATACTCCAGATTTTATGGAAAGCTTTCTTATTTCTTGAGAGCCTGCGGAGTGGGCTAGTAGTTAATTTGGGTCCCCCTGTCGATGTTTGATCATAACAAGGAGCTTGTGTAGGATATCTGATGGGTGTTTCTGTGCGCTGTGTATTTTTCTAAGCATTTGTAACATAAGCAACAGTAACTTTATCCAGCAATTATTATACTACATGGAACTATCAGCACATGGTGAGTAGTGCTTGTACTCAACAAGGCAAGGAGGGAGTCGGCGTGGCATTCTCTCTCTCTCTCTCCCACTTTCTATGGGCCATTTCTTTTCAATTGGGCCCTTAAGTCCAGAGGGAAAGGGAAAGTGGGGCCCGACAGAGTGAGGTATTACTCTCACATGGTATTACTCTCACCCCATACTTCTCTCTCTCCTCTTCACACACGCTTCTTTTATTTTATTTATCTCTCTGTCACGCTCTGAGATTTGTATTTCATAAAGTCACTCTAAAGTCTGTTTTACGTGCATAGTTTAGGAATCAGTGTTAAAGATTTCCACCTTTTCCCTCACCCCCTCCTCCTCCTCTGCCCTTCCCAGATATGTGTTTCTGATGGGGCTCCAGGACAGGAATGAGAAGCTGTTCTACCGTGTGCTGACGTCCGACACAGAGAGGTTCATGCCTATTGTTTACACTCCCACCGTGGGCCTGGCCTGCCAGATGTATGGCCTTGCCTTCAGGAGACCCAGGTGAGAAAGAAACACACACACATGGATGTATGCATTAAGCATTAACACACACCATAGCCTAATGGATATACTGTCACACACACGCACACACTTGCTGCTTGTAGCCAACCTTAACATTGTTTTAAGATTTTACCGTCAATTGTCAAGTAATTTAGATGCATTCTTATGAAACATAAATCCTTTAGAATTTTCAAACATCTGTGTATGTTGGACTTGGCGCCTGTTGCAACAAACTCTCAAACAAAATCAGAGGGTGGGGAAGGTCTGTGTCGAGTTGGGTTCTGCGAGTCCTTGGGCAGCTTAGGCCAGTATAAGCAGTTACCGTGTACAGTTCACCTTGAATGGACTTGGCATTGCATAAAGCAGGACTTGCCTCTTCGGTCTGCTCAGTTATCTGTGTCTGTTTCTCCTCAAACAATTAGGTCCACGTCTCTCTGTCACCACTAAACTCCCTCATTAGAGTCATAATGGAGATCAAATAAAATAAACACGCATTCAGACAATGTCAAGGAGCTGATCATGCTTGACTTGTCTCTAACATATCTAGACTGTGCTGTGTTGTAAAGATGTCAGGTGTTGAGTTTGTTTTGAGTCTTAGACAGTAGAACTAACATGGTCCAAGAAACACCACCGACAGTATTGTTCTGTAGTCAACTACTGATTGAGAGGGAGAAGGATGTTGAAGTTCTATTGTCTTGATTAGTACCTGTCAGTAATAAACGCTCTTTATAGACCCTCTCACTCTCTTCTCTCACATTCTCGTCAGTCAGTTACACACTGCCACACTGTGTGCATTCCAAATGGCACTCTATTCCCTATATAGTGCGCTTTTTTACCAGGGCCAGTATGGACCATATAGGGAATAGGGTGCCATTTGGGACTTACTCACTCATATCCTCTGTGAACTTTTCCTTGCGGGTCTCAAAGTCTAAAACCCCAAATAAACTGATCATAACCAAGGATGCTTTTGATTAGTAGCGAATGCTAAATCCAAAGCTGTTTTATTTGAAATGCTTACCTTGGGCACATTTAAAATGCGTTCGGAAACCTAAGTGCACACTTCCACATACTTGGAGTTATACAACCCCCTTTTCCACAATTTCCCCAGAGCAAGTATGTGGAAAATATGTCTAGCATGCTCCTAGCTCCCCTACCTCTGACACTGGGCTGGAGGAGTGATCTTATATCTCCCTGCAGACCCACAATGCAGTTTGCCAAGACTCACTGCGAGCTGCCAGAGGCCGGGGGTGGCGAATTTGGGACTGGTAGACGTGGGTCAGTTAGCAGCAGGCTCTGTAGACTCTACACACTGGAGAGGGCCAGTGGACTATCTCTGGCTCTCAGACAAACCTGGTCAGCCAGTCCCAGACCCAGGCCTCTCCCCTGCATCCCACTGACAGCTTGCTTCTGAAGCTAAGCAGGGTTGGTCCTGGTCGGTCCCTGGTGGGAGACCAGATGCTGGAAGTGGTGTTGGAGGGCCAGAATAAATATAAATATTATCACTATATTTTTTTAGACCAGAGGAAAAGCTCTGGTCTAAAAAAATATCCCAATGCCCCAGGGCAGTGATTGGGGACATTGCTCTGTGTAGGGTGCCATCTTCCAGATGGGACGTTAAACGGGTGTCCTGACTCTCTATGGTCACTAAAGATCCCATGACAATTATCGTAAGAGTAGGGGTGTTAACCCCGGTGTCGTGGATAAATTACCAATCTCGCCCTCATAGGCAAAATTTGAAATTGTGTTTTGAACTGATGCTTCAGTTAAACTAATGACTTTGTGGCTAGTCACTCACTAAATGCAGGAGCTGTTAGTGTGATATGTGATCAATGGTGACTGTGAAGTAAGAACTAATATTATCACTATTGCTAGCACAACTGCCACCACAAATGTTCATTACACAGACACTAAATAACACCAACAAAGTACCTCCTAAGATGAGCGGTGATAACCAATCCATCTTGTTAATAAAGATTGATTATCTTGGTTAAAACCCCATAGTGGACTCGGTAGAGGTCAAGTGGTAGAGGTCAAGTGTCGATGACTATGGACTGCTGCAATACTCTGTCAAAGCTTTTGGAAATGAGAGGCCTTGCAGATAAATACACTACATGACTAAAAGTATGTGTACACTTGCTCGTTGAACATCTAATTCCAAAATCATGGCCATTAATATGGAGTTGGTCCCCCCTTTGCTGCTATAACAGCCTCCACTCTTCTGGGAAGGCTTTCCACTAGATGTTGGAACATTGCTGCTAGGACTTGCTTCCATTCAGCCACAAGACCATTAGTGAGGTCGGGCACTGATGTTGGGCTATTAGGACTGGCTTGCAGTTGGCGTTCCAATTCATCCTAAAGGTGTTCGATGTTTGAGGTCAGGTCTCTGTGCAGGGCAGTCAAGTTCTTCCACACAGATCTCGACAAACCATTTCTGTATGGATCTCGCATTGTGCACAGGGGCATGTCATGCTGAAACAGAAAAAGGCCTTCCCCAAACTGCATATAATCGTCTAGAATGTCATTGTATGCTGTAAAATTAAAATTTCCCTTCACTGGAACAAAGGGCCTAGCCCAAACCATGAAAAACAGCCTCAGACCATTATTCCTCCTGCACCAAATTTTACAGTTGGCACTATGCATTGGGACAGGTAGCGCACTATGCATTGGGACTGGTAGATTCGTTTGACGGACTGCCAGATCTTGAAGCGTGATTCATCACTCCAGAGAACACGTTTCCACTGCTCCAGAGTCCAATGGCGGCGAACTTTACAATTATGCCAATGATGGACAAGCTGTAGCATAATTAGACTTACATAGTCGAGAGGAGAGTCTATGAATAAACCAAAAGGCGAGATATAAAAGGCCATTATTAACATACAGTATAAATGGCTATGCTGTCTTAATGACAGACATGAGATGAAGTTGCCACTGG
The DNA here is from genome assembly GCA_003317085.1 of Hucho hucho. Lineage (NCBI taxonomy): Eukaryota > Metazoa > Chordata > Actinopteri > Salmoniformes > Salmonidae > Hucho > Hucho hucho. The sequence continues at coordinate 155,487 of QNTS01001690.1, read as the reverse complement.
GCTACCTCAGAGTCTGCGCAGGGGAAACATGTGCTTGATGAAGCACCTCAGCTACCCGGGTAGAGGCTTAAGTGTTGTGATCCAAGCATTCAGGCCCACCCACAGTGCAGGTGTAAGCGTGTAAGAGGAGAGTGCTCACACACCTCCTCTGGCCAAGCTTTATCTAGCAGTTCTGTAACCGAGCAATGCTGAACAATCACCTCATCCACTCTCCGCTCCAGCCGTCGAGAGAGAGAGAGAGAGAGAGAGAGAGAGATCACTGTTTACAGTCAATTCAATAATCAACTTTAATTTTCAAGCACACTTTAACTCTACACTAAATGTGGTCTAAACATGTCAATGCTTAGCAAACCTTACACAATACATTGATTTACTGAAAACTAGCTCCCAGGTTAGTTCAGCGTCATCATTCTATATATCAATTCTAAATATGGTCATTTTAATATTTTATTGGATTCTGATTTACTGTACCTTTTTTATTTTAAGTACACATTAGTAGAAGGTGTGTTGGAACACAAGAAAATATATGGAAAATGGCATGTGACGTTTAGGTCCAAGAGAACCCTACAGTTCATCAAAGCTGAACACCACACACTCTGCCTCTCCCTAAACACAATCAGTTCAACACCCCAGACAAAACTTCCTCCCTCCACAATACTAACTGGAGCTGGCAGAGATGAAGAAATTCCTCTTTCTTTCTTGAGGAAAGAAGTGGAACCATAAAGCATCAAGTAGGGAGAAGTTGCAGAGTTAAATACAGTGCTTTATGAAATACCCTGTGTTGGCACATGTCGGCTACTTCCACTAACTTTATTGTGTGTACGTTTTTAATGTTATTTTTTGGCCTAATAATTTCGTCTGTGGAAGGGGATGAGCTAATACGATTTAGAGCTAGATTGAGAATTAAAGAAAATATAGAGTTTATATCTCTCGTGTGCATGCATGCATGCGTACGTGCATATGTGTGCGTTTGCGTATGTGTGTTTCAGTGATGCCAGAGCAGATGTTGGCAAAGTGTTTAGAAAGGAGGGGAGCCAGTGTTGTGCGGCCCCGTTCCTCTGTGGCTTTTTAAAGGCCAGCTGTGTGTGTGGGGGATTTAACACACGACCACACGCATGTTACACGTATGACCGGGGATTCGGGACCACTGCAAGCGAGCAGAAACATCTTTTAACACAAAGCATTTGTCTTTTCACGGAAAGGGTTCACTGCTGGTTTGTTGAATCCAGCTTTGTTTCCCCCAGGGTGAATGGAAAAACCCCAAACAAAAAGCCCCACTCGCGTTCCAACTCCCAACCTTATTGGCACAGCATCATCTGCAGTCTCTCTTCCTCCTTTCTCTCCGAGCCGGGCTAAAAATACATGTTGCCAATCTGAGGAATTCATCTATATATCATGAAATGTCATATGCAACACAATTTACTGTTTATTAAGAGCTGTTACACCAAATGAGCCTGATGCAAGCTACAGTAGCAGGATTCAATGCATTTCAATCTCAATACAACTGTAGGGTTGCATGGATATCCCTAGCTACAGTACATTGTTTTTGAGTTACTTTCCCAAACTATCCATTTCGTGATGATTAATAAAATCCATGCTGAGGGATTGGTTGTTTGGGCCGTGTGCTTTACTGAACCTGACGCTCCATGGCAGTCTGGCCACTGAGTCTACAGCCCCCATGGTTAACTTTAGACACTGTTTTTCCAGCTGTGGCACTTCAGGCTTCAGCTCTAGATGCACACTTTTTCCCCAAACAAAGATGTTGAGTTTAGTAGGTCCAGTAGGCATATAGTATTCAATTTACAATTAGTCAATTTTCTCTCTTCTGATGTTGCATTTCTGGCCAATACACAAAATAATAATCTCATACAGCTAATGTCCAAGGGTTTAATGGTTTCAAGGTTAAGCCAAGTCACTGATTAAACCATGGTCAGTCAAGGCAACAGTAAACATGTCGTCCCACATGAATGATGCAGCGCCCCCTTTGGGCCAATCAGTGTAAATTATGGATCTCTATGGCAAGATGCATCATTCACTCAAGTTTAGTCAATCGGGCCAGTGGTGTCTGAGATATCATGTGGGTTAGGTAGACTCATATCCCTGAGCATGTGTGCCAAATTCCATCACTCTGGGTCAAACAGATCAAGAGATATAAATGTGTGGCCATTACAGAACCATTGTGTGGTCGATATTTTAGTCAGTCATTTAGCATATGAATGTTCTTGCATATGTTGAGTCTTGAGTGTTTGCAAAATGTGTAAAAAATTTTGTTACAATACAAATATTCTTGACAGATTTTTATATGCATTTATGTGCTAGACCACTCTCACGTGAATGTTTATTGGTCAATAGCGGCCATGTTGTTTTAGGTACTGGTCTGGAAAGTATTGCTTTGAGAGACCTTTGACAAACAGGATTAGGGGCGTGACCTTTCAAAATTAGCATTTTCAATTGTTTGTTATAGCGCCACCATCTGGCCAACCTAAATGGAGGAACTCTATGGCAAGACGCATCATTCACCCAAGTTTCGTCAAAATTGGGCCGGTGCTGTCTGAGATATCGCATGTGACAAACATCATGGGGGACAACTAATGAATGACAATCATTATGTGGTTGAGGCAAGTCAACAAATATGAGAGAAAATGACTGCTATGCCACAGAGGAGCACTTGTTCTCTGTGAAAAGAATGGCAGGTATGTTAGAGAGGCATAATTAACTTTTATTTAACTTGGTAGTTAAATAAAGTTATGCTTATTTAACCAATAATGATCTGTTTTTAAGGGAGATCTGGTCAAGACAGCAGCTTACAGATGCACTTGACTGTGATGACATTGATGATTCTCAGATCCACAAAACCTCCTATTTGATGTCTGCATACAGTAATTCATTCTAAAAGGAGCCCCTAAAACTATTTTGTGTTTGATATGACAAACCCCATTAGCTCACAGTTATGGTTTTCCTATAAACACTATAAACCAGGGGTTGGAACCGGTTCAGGGAACAGAACCCAAAACCGTGTGAACCCAAAACCGTGTTCTCCTTTTTCAAGGAACAGAAATGGAACCTGGAACGAAAATGATCCATTCTGTTCGGTTATTTTAAAATCATGGGAACTGGTTAATAACATTATTTTACGTTCCAGGCATTTTTTTCTAGTCCCACAAATCAACAAAGCGCCTATGCAAAGCCCTCACGCTGTCACTCAGAAACGTATTCCAGTGTCTGCCTGTGTTTAGGCTACTTGCCCCACCCCCCTCCGAAGCATAGGCTACTGTACTGACATTACCGGTTTGATTCAGAAGATAGGGAGGGATATTTTTAATTTGCTGGAGAAAAATGGATTAACTTTTTCAATGCTAGTCATAGATACTATAGGTCTAGTTATCACGTTTCACATTGGATTTATTAACTGCAAAAGCGTAAAACGTGTTTTTAATTCTGGTGCTGCTCTGCACACCCAAGCTTGCTAGTTAGCTAGCTAGCTCAAAGGACATTCAAAGTTCCTCCATAGAAGCCACTCCTCGTATAGGTATATTTCTGTGGACGTAATTCAGGTAATGCATGTCATAACAAGATGCCCACGCTTCAAGCCTCCTCCTCAACCCTCTCTCCCCACCCGCAAAATTTCAGTCACATCTTGCGCCATAGACTACACTTGTCTGTCCATCACGCATGTAAACAAATACCTTGCCTGCTCTATCAATACTGATTTGGTGAAGTAATTTAATGAACTAAATGTAAAAAAAAACTGTTGATTTCACAGATTAAAAAAGGAACAGAAAGGAGTCAAACTTTTTGGGGGGTCCGAACTGGTTCAGAACTTTATTTTGCTAGTTGGAACAGGGGAACAAAGAAAAAAAAGTGGTTCTGTTCAGAACATAATGATTGGCAAATAATTTCTGTTACAACCCGTGCTAGAAAACCTCTTGTATATTTGTCAGAACTGGAAAAAAACTCCCTGATGTGGTTTGTGAACTTATGGACATCTGCCTCTCTCAATATTTTTTACAATGAGAGAAGAGTAGGGGATCACATGCATTTACAGTAGGGTCTCACTTCCTGGCATGTCATCAAAATGTGCCAGGTTGCCACCATACTTCTCCACCACCACCAATTTTGCTGGCAGTATGTTTGTTTGGCAATATAGGCGAGCAGAACATGCAGTGTTTGGACACTGATTAAAATCAATTTATTTGTTTGGGAATAGATTAATAGATTTCTTCTTGATGCGTTTGAGCCTATCAGTTTAAGAGTTAGTTCACTAACTGCCTGTAAAATCTATACTTAAATGTTTTTCAATTTGGTTCTCAATGGCAGTCCATATATCTACTTTACCCTACTCCCCATGGTGTCACAGTTAAATGTGTCCCCTCTTAGAGGTCAATGTATCTGAGCTTATTCTCCCTGATGACCTGTCCATTCATATTGGTTCTTTTGGACATTTTAGGCTGATATTATACTATTAACAGCAATAATTATTTTGGACAAGTGTTCTAAAACTTTTGCCCGGTAGTGTATATGTTTTACTATCCTTGTGGGGACCTAACATTTATTTCCATTTAAAATCATATTTTCATAACCTTAACCCCTAAACCTAACTCCTGACCCTAATTCTAACCCTAACTCTAAACCTAACCCCTAAGGATTTCCGGTACCCACTAGGATACTATTACAAGCCCACACACACACAAATATTAATTACACAACAATAATGACACTTGAAGTATGTATAAACAGTCCAGTTTAGGCCATTCTTCATAAAGTGTCCTTAAATTAACTATAAGCTAGTGATACTGCACAATAGCCTATAATAAGATTAAGTAAACATCATTATGATAAATGCAATTTAAGTTAGAGGACCAGTTGGCAGGTTCTCAAGCCAGTCCTTTAAACCTGTCCTTTAAACCTGTGTCATTTCATTGCTAAGTGAATTCACATTTCCTGGGAGACTTGCTCTGCCTGTGGACTGTATTTTTATTTGTTGTTGATGTCATGTTGGAAACCCCACTTAGAGAAAAATATGGCACATTCACATGATGTCACATCGACAACTCCATGGTTGCCTACTGGATATGACAGCGTTTTTGTCAACAGATGCCACACATTGTTAACGTAACTTTGACCATACACTGACCATGGTCAACCTTAGTTTCTAAACTCCTTTGATCTACTGTGATTGACCTGACCCATGACTTGGTCTTTCAACAATCACTTTGATTTAGGTCTCAGCTTCTCAGCATTTAGGAGATACTCCTACAATGTAATCCACAGAAGACCACGTGTGTTAGAGTGGGGTTGGGTTCAATAGTCACACACATTCATCACCTCATAGGTCTGCTATAGTAAAGTAACTCTTGAAGATAGGTTCAAAGGCGTGCCATCCTATTACCCCCTATTGCTACACATGAAAGATAATTTAAAAGGTCAAAACTAGCAACGCTGAAATGGAAAATGCCAATGCAAATATCATGTCATATAAATGTTCTGCATTATCGCCTCATCTGTAATGTATGAGGAATCAGAATGGGATACCGTTACAAGTGGTTCACAGTGGACATCGTTGTAGCAGCCTGCCCAGTGTTGCCCCCAAAATTCTATCCATATTTGTCTGTAAATGTAAGTATATAATGCTCCATAAATCATAGTCACATACAGTATTTACTTGTGCTATACAATTCGTTTTGACCTGTCTCCCATCTCCACCATAGGTTATTTTCCCAGAAAAAAAAATCTGATCCCATCTGAACTTCGTGGAAAGACTAATGCAATTTTCTCATGTGGTATGATCCAATCTTGACCTCTGTTGCTAACAAAAAGTAGCCTTTTGCAGAAACACATTGTAATTGCCCACAGTTAGCAGAGTCAAACATCAAATCTGATACATTTCGGCACAAATAGGAGGCACATTTCAACCCACACGAACCGTCATTTGCGAGCCAGAAAAGTCATGGTCTCTGCAGAAGGGGCTAATTAAAGTGTAGCTGCATATGGCTGAAAGATATCGGAGAGCTAGTCAGTTTCTGCAGGTCTGTGGCTCTGATTCATTTAGCAGGATGTCTTTCTTTGGGAAGAGAGACTTTTCCTCCTGTTGTAATGTAGGTAAGGCCTGAGAGAAACGCAGTCTTCTCTTATACTGAGCATTCTGGAATGGATACCAGTCTCTCTCGCTCTCTCTCTGTGTCTCTGTCTCTCTCTGTCTCTCTCTGTGTGTGTGTTATTTACCGCACATTCAGGTTGGCCTCATGTCTGCTTGGCGGCACAAATCCTGTTTGCTATTGTCATCCACCACAGCGTCAATGGCTGCAGACCTGGAAGGCGCCATATGTGAAGATGCTCTGGCTGGTGGAGGCCTTGCCTATATTCAACGGGCTGCAGTAGAAAGACAAGTGACTCAGGAGAAAGGGGGTGTAGGGGGAGGGAGGTATGGAGGAAGGGTTATGGGTTATAATTTTCCCATGTCGTGGGCGGTTCAGGCAGCGGTAATGCTTCTCATGTCTCTGCATACAGGAGAGGGAGAAAGGGGGAGATCGGGGAGAGAGGCAAAGGGACTATTTGTCCAGCTGATGCTGGATTCTTCCGTCACCGTTCCAAATTCCCCCGCCGTCTTGAGTTTTAACTGAGCTATTTTCCATCTCCCAGAGCTCTGCAGCATACAGTATTTAGCCTCTTTGATGCCGCTCTGTTCTGTTGTAATTAGTTATTTTTGAAACTGGGCAAACAGAGCGACCCTCAGTACAGGCACTGGCATTGGTTGGGTTATTGATGGGCAGTGCCAGGGGCCTGCCTACTATTGGCTATTTTTTTTTACTATTGGCTATTTCTCCTCCATATGCTGCTGCTATTGATTTTGTCAATTGGTTGGCGCTGGTTTACTCACTGAACCAGGGGTGTATTATTCCAGATCCCTACAGACAACAGTTGCACAAAACAGTTAATTTCCCCCCTTTCCACAATAGGTCCCTTAACTTTTTAAACAGTTGCACAAAACATCTTAGGGGGAATTACTACCTTAACCCTTTTTATCTAAGACTTCCTGTCTACCTAACGTTGTTAATGACTGACCTGACCTCTACTCTACACATGACTCCTCTCTACTCTTTGACCTTTACCATAACTCACTCTGATAACTGGACATTAAAAGCCCCTTTACTTGATATGTGCAATGCACTGAGCTCGCTCTGGGGGTCTAACATAGCAACAGTAATTCGTCCGGATGAGCCCTTCCCAGCTAGCTAGTTTATTCTGTCTAGCTGGCAACCACAGCAGCATGGCGCTATTTAAAACTTGTAAAAGAAAGTGACGTTTATCTTGATGGGAAAGGAAGAAATAACTTGTGGTATTGGTCACCTTCTGGATGTCACCGTGACATGCAATTAGTTAACGTAACGACAAGCCGGTGCAAATTACCATTGCAACGATGTTGTATCGAGGTGCTATGTAGTTGGTTCCTATCAGGCATGCTAGGCAGCTGTATCACATGTCGCTGGTGGTAGTTAACGTGGCTAATTTGTTCTGTCCCACTTGATTTTATTTAGAGTAGGATAGCGGCCTACGCAATAAATCATTTGTAATATTGCATGATTGGTAGAAGCCATCTGGATGTCACTGTGATACAGTCTAACGTTACTGCTCAATTGGAAGAGTTTGCGCTGCAAGCGGGCAACACAAAACCACGGGGCACAGTGTCCTTCGCTCTCGCTCGGGGAGCACTGCTGTCCGGCAGTTTAGTTTATTAGGATCCCCATTAGCTACTGGACATGCAGCAGCTACTCTTCCTGGGGTCTGCATAAAATGTACAAATACATAACAAAGTACAGAACAGTAATAGACAAGAACAACATAATATATTACATTAAATTCCAAATAAAATAAGAGTTGTACTTTATATAGTAAAGACACCCCCAAAAAATATATTATTTACACAGTATTCATATATTCATATTCTTATAAACAGTTCAGTTACATTCTTGATACACTGTGATAGAAGATTTTAGTTTTTTAAGCTAAACTTGCTTTTGCCTGTGTACAATAACCTCTTGTGGCAGAGCATTCCATGATGACAGCATTTTATACATACAGTAACTGAGGGACGCATTAAATCTGTCTTTGGTTTGGGTACTGTGAAGAAATCCATAGTCGCATGTTTGGTGGGGTATGTACATACAGTGGTTGCTCCACTAAACGTTTTGGTACTTGGAGGTAATTTGTGGTCTAGTACGGTACCCTGCGTCACCACTTAATTGCTCCAGACCAGTGCAAGGGGGAGTTAGAGCACTGATTATGCTTTTGGGTCTACTGTGTCTCTAACTGACAATGAATGGGCGACATAAACCTAAATAGAAACTGATCATTGTACACGACTTCAGTATTACTTACTAAAACTGTTGTTACACTAAGGTTTTTATTATTTTATTTTGTTAGGATTACTTACTGTAGTAGTGTAGCCCGCTCCCGACCGATCACTTTGTACAGCGCCTGAGTGGCGTAACGGTCTAAGACACTGCATAGCAGTGCAAGCTGTGTTGTTACAGATGCTGGTTTGACTGGGAGACCCATGAGATGACTGTTGGTTTTTGGTTTCTCTCCCTCTAAAAACAGAAATACATAATTCTAAATAACAAACTGGCTTTATTTACAAATTAGTTTCAATGTTCAAGAATGGCCTTTTTCTAGGCTCATTTTACTTTATTTGAAAATGAAATAATCTCTACTGTTATTTTTTAAAACAAAGCGATTTTTGTTATTGTTATTAATTTATAATTATATAAAAGACCCTTGGATATTCTCACAGATATATTATTAACCCTGTTATTAGCAGGACAATATATATTGGTCATGGCTCCCGAGTGGTGCACAATGAGATTACCTTGTAGTTCTCCAGCTGTATCCACTATTATGTATCACATTCATCCATGATTGGGAGTCCCATAGGGCGGCACACAATTGGCCCAGCGTTTCTCTCCCTCTAAAAACAGAAATAAATGTTTTGGCCTTTATTGGCGTTTCGCGCTGCTCTGAGACAAGTATGGGGACTGGTCTTGATAAATCAATGAGATTTTTATTTTGACTGAATCTCCGTTTGGGCATTGGTTAGACTAGAAGTATGGTGTAGAAATGTTATGCTCTTAGTGTAACCTTTTATTTAACTAGGCAAGTCCGTTAAGAACAAATTCTTATTTACAAAGACAGCCTACTCCTTCCTCCCCGTCGTGGAATTGAACCCCGGTCTTCCGCATGCTCACACGACATGGGGATTATTTAGCTAAATAGCCCAGTACTGTAGCCTACTCCCGACCGTCATGTTGTACAGCGCCATATTTTCCGTTCCATCCTAACGGAAACCCAGAGGGTTTTTTGTTTTTCTTGGAATAGAAACACCATAATATTAATCCAATGAATTAAGCTAAATTTCTTTAAATCAGTCCCATATACTATGTTCTTACAAAAAAGTTTTTAAATTCTCTAGTACAGCCACTATTGAAGGCTATCAAATGCTTCTCAAAGATGCCCTCTGGTGGTCAAACTAGCACTAACTAGCATTAATGGTACAAGTGGTTGGCATTTAAATAACGTGCCATAGAATTCTGCGGCACCACGCAAGCTGTGCGATTCCATTTATATAATGTTTACATATCCTACGCTACTCATCTCACATGTATATACTGTACTATATACCATCTACTGCATCTTGCCTATGCTGGTCAGCCATCGCTCATCCATATATTTATATGTACATACTTGTATTCATTCCTTTACACTGTGTGTATAGGGTAGTTGTTGTGAAATTGTTAGATTACTTGTTAGATACTACTGCATGGTCAGAACTAGAAGCACAAGCATTTTGCTACACTCGCATTAACATCTGCTAACCATGTGTATGTGACAAATAACATTTGATTTGATTTGTGCTGCAGTATGCTGCAACTTTTAAAGGACGAACCACTGTAAATTTACAAGTGGTTAGGCATTTTCAACACAAAAATGTTTCTTAAAAAGACGTGACACTAGCGTTGCAAAATAAATTTATTTTATATTATACAATTATTGCACCCACACTGCTCGCACGCGTCAACGAGCGTCAACGAGCGTCTGCGTTGCCAAGGGCTAAAATAGAAGTCAGTTCTATTTGTGACGCAGATCGCGCTGCAAGTCCTGCCTCTCCCATCTCCATATTGGTTTATAGAAGCAGGTACCCACGTGCCATCTCCTCATTGGTTATACCCACGTGGGTGACTGAAAGACGAACGAGGTCGGTGGCGGTAATGCACCAATCGCAATATAAAGTCCAGAGAAGAAAAAGCCTGGAAGGAGGAGAGATGACTAGAAACGATTCGGTTGATCGTTTTATGTGTGGATTAATTGTCGAAGTAGAGGACCTTGTACATTTCAGGTAAAATAACAACTCAATGTTTATATCCCAGGACAAATGAGCTAGCAACAGCAAGCTAGCTAAATAGGACAAATTAGCTAGCAAGTGCAAGCTAGCTAGCTAAATTGCCATAAATGTTTAATGCTTTTCAACCTGTCCCCAAATTAATATAATTGGTTCAGAGTTTGTTTTGATGTTTTAACCTGCGTGTCGTGATCGCGTTTGGTGTGGGGGGACAAAATAAATTTATGTACGATGGCGCACGCGCGCAGCCGGTTTGGGTTCCGTGTTAGTTTCAAGATAAACAAACACAATTAATGAAAAATAATGAAAATAGCAATTTTTATTGATATTGAGTATGTTGCATCTGCTGCTGTGAGTGAGTACAGTTTGACCCTTTCCTCAATCTCCAGTTCATTAAGCCATCTAGTGTCATTTTATCTCTTTCTTTCTCTCTGCTGTGTGTGCATGATGTGCCTCTTGCTATCTGTCACTCAAATGTCAAGGGGCTGAAGTTAATTGGTTTAACTCAAATTGTTAGGGAGCTTGGCCAGGTAGGGAAAATGGCGCTGCACAGCTTTCAGTAAAACAGTCACTTTCAAACTAGGGATTTTGTGGCTAATTGTGGTAAGACAGTAATTCTGCTCATAAATTATGCATGTATGAACTACAAATTGACACATCCAGCCCAAAGATAGAGGTATAAACAATACTTAGTAGTTGCAAAAGTTCCGGGGCATGTCTTTAAATACCACTAGGACAAGGAAGAAGCAGAAAGCTGAAACCAGCGACCTCATGGCTCAAATATTGTACTGTCAGTCCTTTTCTTCAGCTTGAGGTCACTTGCCACATCCAGTCAAAGAAAATACTCTCTCTCTCTCTCTCTCTCTCTCTCTCTCTCGCTCTCTAATCATGCTTTCCCTTTAAATTCTTCCAATTAAGTGGTCTTTAGAGGAGCTGCCCAACACATTATTCTTAAGAGGGATGACAGAGAAGCTGGATGGTCAGCATGTGCTCGACCCCACACTGCTGTCTTTTTAGTCTATTGACAGAAGCAAATGCGCGATTGATATGTTTTGGTAGGAGACAAAATACTTGATTTCTCTTATGACTCCCAAAGGTGTCACAAGGGTATTCCACAGTGTTCTCTGTTAGGTTTGGAAAGAGTCAAGACCAGAGATATTTGCTGTGTCACAAACTCCCTCCTCCCCCTCTCTCTCACAAATGAAAAATATCTCCAGTCCAAACAGATGATTTCTTTGCAGAGTGAAGTTATTGCCTTCACTGCAGTGTCCTCATTATTATTCTAGACCCTTGGCTCATAGCGATGTGGTGAATAAGACCATTATTAATGAACATCTGAGAGTTTTGATCTTTTGTTATTTGTGACTTCATGTTTCAGGCCTATATCTTTCTACTCTATCTGTCCACTCCAATCACAGATGCACATTAAATGAAGGCTAGTATCAATGGTATTGTAGGTAGCGAAACTGTCCCTGATGTTTTATGTAACCCACTGTTTGGGCCTTGGCTTTTTGACTGGTAAAAGCACCTTAGAAGTCTCTCTGAGTGACATTTTAGAATGCATTCAATATCCTATTAAGATTGACTGATTGGACTTTGACAAAAAAAAGGTTGCGTTGAACAGCACATAACAGGCACAGGTTGTTTCACCTCCCATTGCATTCTCACTGTGCTCACACACACACATACAGCTCACACTGCTTAGTGACAGTTTAGCCGTTCTGAGGTTATGGCAAACGAGCAGCAGAGCGAGTCTTGATTGGGGTGAGCGGTGACACTCAGGGGGCGGATGTATTCTGGGTGAGTGGCTGGCGCTCTGTGTTTGTTGAGGACACGGGTCGGGAGTCTGTCAGAAGTTGGTGTCTCTCTGGGGCTCTGGCCATGTTGTGGGTCAAGTGTAGAGAGCAGCTCCTGCTGGGGCTGTATTGTTGCTGCGGTCCCACTCTTGGCACACTCTCCCTGGGTTGTTTTCTGCTGGGTTGTGGGTCAGCGGTATTGCTGATTCAGCCCGGTGCTGTTTTCTTTCCCCTCTCTCTTCCTTCTTTCCGCTGGTCTCTTGTTCACTCACTTACTCACTCACTCACTCACTCACTCACTACAGTCTCCAAGAAAGTTCTACACGGGCTAGTTTAAAACTTTACCTTTCTATTATCTAAGACTATACCATTGTCGTGACGATTTTTATCTAATCAACTAACTATGTTTAATTGTTACCCGACTAAATTAATCATGTAACAATTAACTCATTAGGATTTGGTGCACCACGAGAGCGGTTCTTTAAAGAGTTACCATCTCCCGAATTTAACTCCAAAGGTCTTTACCTATCACATCTATAAACAGTCAACGTATTAATCATAACCTCGTATCATATCATCGTTCTGAACAGTCGTAACCTTGCATCAGCAAAAACCTGAGACTTACTTGTGATTCAGTACTACACAAATTGGTTTCACTATTTATTTACTAGCTAACTAAATGGTAACACAGGATAAACATACACACTTAATACATTGGAAACAGGTCCCTAGTGGACTGACAACATCATGCCTGCTTGTTACAAAAAGACATGGAGAGGGGGACAGAGACGCATAACGTTAGGACATTTAGAAACGACTCACTCTTATACTTTGCACACGAACCGCCGCCTGCTTGGAGTAAGAAATCATTAATGTATTTACGTGGAAATGCCTTGGTTTGCTGTGTGTCTCTCCTAACCGGGCCTTCTTGGAAAGGGGGTTGGTTGGGCCTTTTCGCGGCACGCTTGTAAGGCTCTGATTGTCCAAAGGGGTCCCCACCTGTCTTCTACTGTTGTTCTCCTCTGCAGTTGTCCGCTATCCGGTGACTTGTCGTATAGTCCTGAACAGAACTACAGAGTTTATTCTACTTCCATTCGCTCTGGAAGATGCTTCTTTGAAGATAGGCTAGCCAGCCGTGTCGATGGTTCCCAGTGGGGTGATGAGAGTAGCGTAATACGATGATTTGAACAGAGTAATGGAATGGTCCCACTTAAATTTGCTTTTCTAGATACTTTATTTAGGACAGCTAATCAGCCGTACCAGTGATTGTCCGGGATGTGACTATCGTCTCTACCTCGTGTTGAGATTCAAAGTTTAAACCACTTTAAACGTGAGCTGCATCTCAATATCTCTCTGGTCTGAAATGTTAATTCTTAACCCATAATTTTATACAGTTTGTTCAAAAGGGGCGGTTCCATCAGGTTGGCACGCTCTCTGACCTCACTCAGGGGCGTGACTTGTCACTTGTACAAAGTTTTGTAAAACTATTACCCCTTTATGGCTCATAAAATCATGTCCCTCTCTTAACAAAAACACTCATAATTTTTCATATTTCATGCACAACGCATTTGATGGACACTTCACACATGTTGTGGGTATACTTTTCAAGGTACAGTATTTCCTTAGTAACATTTTTAATGACATCATATGACATTAGTGTTCTTTTAGGTCACCTCTGCCCATTGCACATTCCCCACGTTCTATGATATAAATATTGTTCCAATATTTGCTTTTCAATGTGTGAGTTTTTCCGGAAAATATTTTCTTAAGACAAAGGCACATTCCTTGGGTGAATTTGGAGAGAGAGATGCTGAGTGTTCTGTCCTTGATTTACAACAGGGTGTGAGCTGTCAACCCCCACCAGTTCCCTTCTCCCCCCCTCTGCGGGTGAGAGGTGGTCTGTTTGAAGTTGTTTATTGCAAAGCTGGTCTGACCTATTTGGATCCTCACAGTATAGTCGGGACACCATCCACCCATCAGTGCTCAAGTTCTTATAGACAGTTACACACTCCTCACCAACCTCATTCTGTATCAATCTCAAGGTGTGCATTCTTAACACATTTGATCTCTCATATACAGTGAGGGAAAAAAGTATTTGATCCCCTGCTGATTTTGTACGTTTGCCCACTGACAAAGAAATGATCAGTCTATAATTTTAATGGTAGGTTTATTTGAACAGTGAGAGACAGAATAAAAAAAAAAATCCTGAAAAAACACATGTGAAAAATGTTATAAATTGATTTGCATTTTAATGAGGGAAATAAGTATTTGACCCCTCTGCAAAACATGACTTAGTACTTGGTGGCAAAACCCTTGTTGGCAATCACAGAGGTCAGAGGTTTCTTGTAGTTGGCCACCAGGTTTGCACACATCTCAGGAGGGATTTTGTCCCACTCCTCTTTGCAGATCTTCTCCAAGTCATTAAGGTTTTGAGGCTGACGTTTGGCAACTCGAACCTTCAGCTCCCTCCACAGATTTTC
>QNTS01001690.1:117516-140754 GCA_003317085.1 Hucho hucho | reverse complement strand
TGATTGATTTCATCTGTGGACAGGTGTCTTTAATACAGGTAACACGCTGAGATTAGGAGCACTCCCTTTAAGAGTGTGCTCCTAATCTCAGCTCATTACCTGTATAAAAGACACCTGGGAGCCAGAAATCTTTCTGATTGAGAGGGGTCAAATACTTATTTCCCTCATTAAAATGCAAATCAATTTATAACATTTTTCACATGCGTTTTTCTGGATTTTTTTGTTGTTATTCTGTCTCTCACTGTTCAAATAAACCTACCATTAAAATTATAGACTGATCATTTCTTTGTCAGTGGGCAAAGGTACAAAATCAGCAGGGGATCAAATACTTTTTTCCCTCACTGTACATTGTTAAACAGTATTGTCTCCTTCCACTCAAGATTACCTTTTATTTTTACACCTAGATACAGATGAGGTGATTCTGAGAGGTACTATGATTATGAGTATGGGGTCATTAGACTCTTGGTGAGAAAGCTCAGCTCTCGCCCCCTTCTCACGGAATATCTCACCCCTTTCCCCTTTCTCTTCAGCCTAGGAGATGTGACTGAAGATTGTTCTAGCAGCTTATCAGAAGAATGTCCCACTCCCTGTCCTATTATAACACCAGTACTGTTCCTAAGGGATGGAGAAGGTGCTGGAGGCCCTTACAGATGTTTAGAGGGGATCGGGAGAAAGGCGTCAGGCACTGAGAACACCTCCTCCCTAATCTCAGGGTCATGGGTTCAACGTCTCCCCCGACAGCACTGAATAGTGTTGAGATCGACAGACAGTGAGAGGGAAAGAGAGAGAGGGGGAAAGGAAGAGGAAGGGAAAGAGAAAGAATGATAGAAGAAACTGGAGACAGATTGGGAGAATTCAAGTGAGATATTTGAACAAATAATAGAGCTATTATGCTGTAATAAGGAACATTTATGGTCATAATGTGTTAAGAACCATGTCCATGTCTATCACATATCAGATGAGTCATTTTCACCAACACCAGTAAATGGGGTCAGTCCAGCCAGTGAGGGCCATCCCGTACCACCACCAACACCACCATCAACATGCTCCTTTCCCTGGCCTGGATCTCTTAGCTCTGGGATTGGCAGCAGCTCAGCTCTCTGCCCCACGGTCGCTACAGGCAAACACACCCAGCAGGCCTCACACACTCCGCTGACACACTGCTCTCACAGGCTTCTCACACACGCAACTCTCACAGGTTACACACACACACACACACACACACACACACACACACACACACAGGCACACAAAAACACTGCACACACACACTGCAAGCAAATCCAGCTCTTCACAGCTGTTTAAACGCCACACAGACAGACGGATCAAATGTTCCACCAATGAAGTGTGTCAAACAGGACGTGCATGTGTTTGATCACTGATGGTCAAACACATATGAGTTGTTGCTGATCGTTAGCTTTCTCGTTACGCGCGTGACCTCTTGCATCCATTTCTGGTCCAGTTTAAACATTTTAAAGAGTGTGACTGACCGTTGATGTTTTTGTTTTTATGTCCCGTTTGGTCTTGTTTTGGTCCCCTCTTTGACCTCCCTTACAGGTTTCAACTCAAGAGGTTTTCCTTCCAGACCCTCTCTCCCTTTGTTCTTTCTCACTCTCACTGTCTCTCTCTCCATCTCTCGTCTCTCATCCTTTCAATCTTTTTCTTTTGCTGTTAAATCGAATTTCCATCTCTTACTTCCTGCTTTTAATTTCCTCGTTGTGTGTTTCATTCTCTCTATTCTTATTTTGGAAATGTCGACTCAAATTCATCAGAAATGTGGCAGGAGGACACAGTGTTTACCTATGGAGGCCAAATATGTAGAGCCTCGGGGTGAGTGACGTGGGTCACCATGTGTGAGAGGCTCTCTCTCTACCTTTAACTCAAGTAATGTGGCCCTCATACTGACTGGTCCTCTATCAGCCTCGTACACACATGCATATAGATGTATACGTGCACGCACACACGGACAGTCACACAGACACACACATGCGGCAGGTAGCCTAGTGGTTAGAGCGTTGGACTAGTAACCGGAAAGTTGCAAGATCGAATCCCTGAGCTGACAAGGTAAAAAAAATATGTTGTTCTGCCTCTGAACAAGGCAGTTAACCCACTGTTCCTAGGCCGTCATTGAAAATAAGAATTTGTTCTTAACTGACTTGCCTAGTTAAATAAAGGTAAAATTAATAAACATGCAAACAGACATGCACGTACACACGTATATATACACACACACAACGGAAACTAACCCAAAACCCAAGGTTTAACTCCAGAGGTTTCCATTTCCAAATGATATGATGTAGTAGGAAGGTTTCCAGTTTCTCAGGGGGATGAAATGTGACCCCTCATTTGATCAGACTATTCATGGCTAACTGAATCTCACAACAGAATCCAATGCTCTGATCTAGTGGGCCTTGATACAAGGATTGTGTCATCAGGTTTTATCAGGTTTCAGGTATGACCCAGATGCAGACAGTGTACAAGAAACAAACGTTTATGTCTAGTACAGGGGCAGGCAAACGACAGGTTAAAGGCAGGCAGAGGTCAGTAATCCAGAGAGGGTACACAAGGTATAGAACGGCAGGCAGGCTCAGGGTCAGGGCAGGCAGAACAGTCAAAACCGGGAAGGACTAGAAAACAGGAGCAAGAACAGACAGGAGCAGGGGAACAAACGCTGGTAGGTTTCACGAAACAAAACAAACTGGCAACGGACAAACCGAGAACACATGTATAAATACACAGGGTATAATGGGGAAGATGGGCGACACCTGGAGGGGGTTGGAGACAAGCACAAAGACAGGTGAAACAGATCCCGGGTGTGTCAGGTTTGTTGTACTGTCCTTGTACTGTTATTGCCTGTTATTGTCTGTAGTTACCGAAGTCTGGCAGGAAAGTTAATACCCATCCATGACATTGGGGTCAACCTCAGCTGAAACTTTAAAGTTATCAGGGTATATTTATGTGACATGTTTATGTCGCTCTTCTTCTTTCCAAACCTTTTTGTGTTCTAGTTCTTTTTTAACAGGTTTTGGGCTGTTTGCTGCTTCACATTTTCCTTCTAGCTTTGACCTGTGTTTTTAGTTTATGAGCAGATTTTACAATATAGATGTTTTTTATTGTTGCTGGCACATATGGAGATGATAGTGCCTCCACATCATGGGCAGATGGCTTTGTTGGGCCGAGCTGAAACCCTTCTGGGCTGGACCTCCCACCCTGTGGGCCTACACACACGCACACAGACTAATTGTATCTATCTAGCTTTTCCTGGAGCAGAGGAGCACTAGAGGGTTCCCTGGGCCAGCTATCCATTTTCCAGGTGGCATCTGCTCTGGGATATTACAGCACAAGTAGGGGGGAAAAGGGCAGATTGGATTGGATTTGGATTTAAATTGGATTGAAACTTCAAAAAGCTACTCAAATGGTGCTTAAAGTTAATTTCAAGCTTCCGTTCAGGTATCAAAGAACCATTTGAAACTGAATGCAAAGACGATAATGTTTTTTCTCTGTACTGACCATGCACTGAGCAAAATTACAGTATTTCGTTATGCTGTTAATCAATGCGCAATGTGAAAGGTACTGTGAACAGTTTATCTAGTCACACTCATAATAACTCATCTGATCTCCGATCTATTCCAGGGGGCTTTTTATCACCATCCATGACCTCACTCACATCTCCACCGTGCTCCAGAGCTGGCCAGAGAAGGACATACGCGTAAGTCTATGGTCAAACCTGAAATGGCACCCTTTCCCTATATAATGCGTAAATAGGCTGTGTCTGAAATTGCACCATATCTCTCTAATAGGGGTGCTATGCCCTTTACACTGTTAGGCCTAGTTGTTCTGTCTGATGGCTTAAGGCAGGTATTGCTACTGGGTATGCAGGGTTTTGCTCCAGGCCTGTTGTAAATTACACACCTGATTCAGCGTAGCAAGGTCCTGGTGAACTGCTAATTAGTAGAATCAGGTTTGTTAGATCAGGGTTGGAGTGAAATTCTGCTCTGCAACAGAGTAGCTCTTCAGGAGGAATTTGGGCACCCCTGGTGTCACGATCTTCTGGAGTAACGGACCACGACTAACAGCTGCCTCTAATTGGGAACCAACACAAAACCCAACATAAAGTCCCCTAGAAAACCCTAGTCACGCCCTGACCTAACACACCATAGAGAAACCCAGAGGGCTCTCTATGGCCAGGGCGTGACAGTACCCCCCCCCAAAGGTGCAGACTCCGACCGCAACCAAAAGTCAATGGGGGGGTTCGGGCGGGCCTTCGGTGTCGGTGGCGGCTCCGGTGCCGGACGTACCGGCCTGAGCAGGCTCACTGGAGACCTGGTGTGTGGAGCCGGAACAGAACGTACTGGGCTGGGACGACACCCTGGAGGCCTGATGCGTGGAGCTGGAACAGGACGTACCGGGCTGGGACGACACCCTGGAGGCCTGGTGCGTGTAGCCGGAACAGGACGTACCGGGCTGGGACGACGCACTGGAGGCCTGATGCGTGGAGCCGGAACAGGACGTATCGGGCTGGGACGACGCACTGGAGGCCTGATGCGTGGAGCCGGAACAGGACGTACCTCTGGGCGAGTGCGGGGAGCTGGTACTGGACGTACTGGGCTGGAGAGGCGCACTGCAGGTCTGGTGAGTGGAGCCAGCGTAGGTCTCACCGGACTGGTCTCACGCACCTCTGGGCGAGTGCGGGGAGCTGGCACAGGACGCACCGGGCTGAGAGAGCACACTGGACGTACCTCTCTTTTACATCCCTCCCAAAACTCCTTTATATTCCTCCATTCCATCGCAGGTCTCACCGGACTGCTGACTCTCTCTTCAGGGCGAGTGCAGGGAGCTGACACAGGACGTACCGGGCTGGAGAGGCGCACTGGACTCCGAGTGCATGGAGCCGGCACCCTGTGCCCCCCCCAAAAAAAAATCCTGGGACTGCTGTGGCCGCGAACCCCTCAGGATCTCTCGCCAAGGCAGGGTCTCCCAACCCCCCTTTATCTCCTCCCAGGTCCAGATCACCTTCTCCTCCTGGCCACGCTGCTTGGTCCTGGTTTGGTGGGTTATTCTGTCACGATATTCTGGAGTAACGGACCAAGGCGCAGCGGGCATAGCGTTCCACCAGTGGAGGTTGGTGGCAGGAGCTATAGGAGGACATGTGGTTTGATACCGTTCCAGCCAATTACAATAGCTCGTCCTCCTATAGCTTCTCCCACCAGCCGCCACTGAAAGGCACACGTACACTACATGACCAAAAGTATGTGGACACCTGCTCATCGAACATCTCATTCCAAAATCATGGGCATTAATATGGAGTTGGTCCCCCCTTTCCTGCTATAAAACAGCCTCCACTCTTCTGGGAAGGCTTTCCACTACATGTTGGAACATTGCTGCGGGGACTTGCTTCCATTCAGCCACAAGAGCATTAGTGAGGTCTGGCACTGATGTTGGGCGATTAGGCCTGGCTCGCAGTCGGCTTTCCAATTCATCCCAAAGGTGTTCAATGGGGTTGAGGTCAGGGCTGTGTGCAGGCCAGTCCAGTTATTCCACACCAATCTCGACAAACCATTTATGTATGGACCTCGCATTGTGCACGGGGGCATTGTCAAGCTGAAACCGGAAAGGGCCTTCCCCAAATTGTTGCCACAAAGTTGGAAGCGGAGAATCGTCTAGAATGTCATTGTATGCTGTAGCGTTAAGATTTCCCTTCACTGGAACTAAAGGGCCTAGCCCGAACCATAGAAAAACAGCCCCAGACCATTATTCCTCTTCCACCAAACTTTACAGTTGGCACTATGCATTGGGGAAGGTAGTGTTCTCCTGGCATCCACCAATTTCAGACTTCTCCGTCGGACTGCCAGATGGTGAAGCGTGATTCATCACTCCAGAGAACGCGTTTCCACTGCTCCAGAGTCCAATGGCAGCGAGCTTTACACCACTCCAGCCAGCGCTTGGCATTGCGCATGGTGATTTAGGCTTGTGTGCAGCTGCTTGGCCATGGAAACCCATTTTGTGAATCTCCCGACAAACAGTTATTGTGCTGACGTTGCTTCCAGAGGCAGTTTGGAACTCTGTAGTGAGTGGTGCAACCGAGGACAGACTATTTTTACGTTCTACGCGCTTCAGCACTCAGCGGTCCCATTCTGTGAGCTTATGTGGCCTACCACTTCTTGGCTGAGCCGTTGTTGCTCCTAGACATTTCCACTTCACAATAACAGCACTTAAAGTTGACCGGGGTAGCTCTAGGAGGGCAGAAATTTGACGAACTGACTTGTTGGAAAGATGGCACCCTGTGACGGTGCCACGTTGAAAGTCGTAGCTCTTGTCTATGGAGATTGCATGGCTGTGTGATTGATTTTACATACCTGTCAGCAACGGGTGTGGCTGAAATAGCCGAATCCACAAATTTGAAGGGGTGTCTACATACTTTTGTGTATACAGTGCCTTCGGAAAGTATTCAGACCCTTTGACTTTTTCCACATTTTGTTACATACAGCCTTATTCTAAAATGGATTAAATAAATAAAAATCCTCAGCAATCTACACTCAATACCCCATAATGACCAAGCGAAAACAGGTTTTGATATTTTTGCCAATGTATAAAAAAATACCTTATTTACATAAGCATTCAGCACCTTTGCTATGAGACTCGAAAATAAGCTCAGGTGCATCCTGTTTCCATTGATAATCCTTGATGTTTCTACAACTTGATTGGCGTCCACCTGTGGTAAATTCAATTGATTGAACATGACTTGGAAATACACACACCTGTTTATATAAGGTCCCACAGTTGACAGTGCATGTCAGAGCAAAACCCAAGCCATGAGGTCGAAGAAATTGTCCGTAGAGCTCCGAGACAGGATTGCGTCAAGGTACAGATCTGGGGAAGTGTACCAAAAAATGTCTACAGCATTGAATTTCCCCAAGAACACAGTGGCCTCCATCATTCTTAAATGGAAGATTTTTGGTACCAACAAGAATCATCCTAGAGCTGAGCAATCGGGGGAGAAGAGCCTTGGTCAAGGAGGTGACCAAGAACCTGATGGTCACTCTGACAGAGCTGTAGAGTTCCTCGGTGGAGATGGTTGTCATTTTGGAATGTTCTCCCATCTCTGCAGCACTCCACCAATCAGGCCTTTATGGTAGAGTGGCCAGACAGAAGCCACTTCTCAGTAAAAGGCAAATGATAGCCCGCTTGGAGTTTGCCAAAGGCACCTAAAGGACTCTCAGACCATGAGAAATAAGATTCTCTGGTCTGATGAAACCAAGATTGAACTCTTTGGCCTGAATGCCAATCATCACGTCTGGAAGGAACCTGGCACCAACCCTACATTGAAGCACGGTGGTACCATTATCATGCCGTGGGGATGTTTTTCAGCAGCAGGGACTGAAAACCAGACAGGATCGAGGCAAAGATGAATGGAGCAAAGTACATAGAGATCCTTGATGAAAACCTGCTCCAGAGTGCTCAGGACCTCAGACTGGGGTGAAGGTTCACCTTCCAATCGGACAACAACCCTAAACACACAGCCAAGACAACGCAGGAGTGGCTTCGGGACAATCTCTGAATGTCCTTGAGTGGCTCAGCCAGAGCCCAGACTTGAACATCAAACATTTTTATTGTTGTTTGTTGTACCTTTATTTTACCAGGTAAGTTGACTGAGAACACGTTGTCATTTACAGCAACGACCTGGGGAATAGTTACAGGGGAGAGGAGGGGGATGAATGAGCCAATTGTAAGCTGGGGATGATTAGGTGACCGTGATGGTATGAGGGACATCTCTGGAGAGACCTGAACATAGCTGTGCAGCAACGCTCCCCATCCAACAGAGCTTGAGAGGATCTGCAAAGAAGAATGGGAGAAACTTCCCAAATACAGGTGTGCCACGCTTGTAGTGTAATACCCAAGAAGACTCGATGCTGTAATCGCTGCCAAAGGTGCTTCAACAAAGTACTGAGTAAAGGGTCTGAATAATTATGTAAACGTGATATTTCTGTTCTTTATTTGTAATAAATTAGCAAACATTTCTGTAAACCTGTTTTTGCTTTGTCATAATGGGGTATTGTGTGTAGATTGATGGACTTATTATTTTTTTTGTAATACATTTTAGAATAAGGCTGTAACGTAACAAAATGTGGAAAAAGTCAAGGGGTCTGAATACTTTCTGAAGGCACTGTGCAGTCGTGGCCAAAAGTTTTGAGAATGACACAAATAATAATTTTCACAAAGTTTGCTGCTTCAGTGTCTTTAGATATTTTTGTCAGATGTTACTATGGAATAGTGAAGTATAACTACAAGCATTTCATAAATGTCAAAGGCGTTTATTGACATGAAGTTGATGCAAAGAGTCAATATTTGCAGTGTTGACCCTTCTTTTTCAAGACCTCTGCAATCCACCCTCGCATGCTGTCAATTAACTTCTGGGCCACATCCTGACTGATGGCAGCTCATTTTTGAATAATCAATGCTTTGAGTTTGTCAGAATTTGTGGATTTTTGTTTGTCCACCCGCCTCTTGAGGATTGACCACAAGTTCTCAATGGGATTAAGGTCTGGGGAGTTTCCTGGCCATGGACCCAAAATATCGATGTTTTGTTCCCCGAGCCACTTAGTTATCACTTTTGCCTTATGGCAAGGTGCTCCATCATGCTGGAAAAGGCATTGTTCGGCACCAAACTGTTCCTGAATGGTTGGGAGAAGTTGCTCTCGGAGGATGTGTTGGTACCATTCTTTATTCATGGCTGTGTTCTTAGGCACAATTGTGAGTGAGCCCACTCCCTTGGCTGAGACGCAACCCCACACATGAATGGTCTCAGGATTCTTTACTGTTGGCATGACACAGGACTGATGGTAGTGCTCACCTTGTCTTCTCTCGACAAGCTTTTTTCCGGATGCCCTAAACAAATTAATATTTGTGTCAAAGCCTTTGGCCACGACTGTATAGTGTAACTCCAACTTTCTCGTAAAATCATGCATTGATGTCAATGGGTTCTGGCCTGTTTGAGGCCATTACAACCAACTGAGTTCTAATATCCTCTAATAAGTCATGATCTTGTACAAAAGCTGAAGAACATACGCACATCCAGGTACTTTCCGCAGGTGCTGGAGTTGTAGGCAAACTCATGGAAAACCGAAAGGAAAATGTCGCACACTGCTGCTCATGCTCCCAGGTGATATTTATTTACAACAACATTTCGACCCTTAGATCTTCATCAGGCATCCATATCAAGTCATGATCTTGTCATATAGACTCAGTATGACAAATCGTCCAGGTATTCCTGGCATGGAAAGATATGCCTGCTGCAGCCTCTAGCCGCTCTACCACCTGTTCACAGCTGTCAACACAATGGCATTTCCCTCTTTAGCCCTGAGCTCACAGGACCTCATATAAAACTATTCATCACAATCCGATGCCCTACTTACATAGTTCCAATAATAAAAGCTACAAATCCAGAAATAAATCAGTAAGTCCCAAATGTATGGGACTATTAATGACATGTATCCCAAAATAATAAGTGGTTTTGCTGTTAGAATGTCATAAACCCCTAATCATGTGTTCATTGGGCATTAAAAACATGATTAGGTGGATGACATCATCCCTTGAGGTGGTGTCAGGGTGCTGTGGACCAGTGTGGAACAAGGTTGTTAAAGTAAAGTGCCAGAGTGGCCTGCGTCATAGACTAATCATGGAAAAACACATATGCATGTTGGGTTTTGGGATCGAAGTGCTCCTGATGATGATTTTTTATTTATACATTTTTTTTCCCAAGATTTAATTTTTTCAAACAATATAAACATATACAGACAAAATACAAGACAGACGCACACAAACATTAATGACATCACACCTGCCCAGACCCACATGTTCCCACCACATCTCTCTCCAGTGCTTGTAAGAATCTACAGTTGTGGCCAAAGGTTTTGAGAATGACACAAATATTAATTTTCACAAAGTTTGCTGCTTCAGTGTCTAGATATTTTTGTCAGATATTACTATGGAATACTGAAGTATAATTACAAGCATTTCATAAGTGTCAAAGGCTTTTATTGACAATTACATCAAGTTGCTGCAAAGAGTCAATATTTGCAGTGTTGACCCTTCTTTTTCAAGACCTCTGCAATCCGCCCTGGTATGCTGTCAATTAACTTCTGGGCCACATCCTGACTGATGGCAGCCCATTCTTACATAATCAATGCTTGGAGTTTGTCAGAATTTGTGGGTTTTTGTTTGTCCACCCGCCTCTTGAGGATTGACCACAAGTTCTCAATGGGATTAAGGTCTGGGGAGTTTCCTGGCCATGGATCCAAAATATCGATGTTTTGTTCCCCGAGCCACTTAGTTATCACCTTTGCCTTATGGCAAGGTGCTCCATTATGCTGGAAAAGGCATTGTTCGTTACACCAAACTGTTCCCGGATGGTTGTGAGAAGTTGCTCTCGGAGGATGTGTTGGTACCATTCTTTATTTGTGGCTGTGTTCTTAGGCAACATTGTGAGTTACCCCACTCCCTTGGCTGAGAAGCAACCCCACACATGAATGGTCTCAGGATGCTTTACTGTTGGCATGACACAGGACTGATGGTAGTACTCACCTTGTCTTCTCCAGACAAGCTTTTTTCCGGATGCCCCAAACAATCGGAAAGGGGATTCATCAGAGAAAATGACTTTACCTCAGTCCTCAGCAGTCCAATCCCTGTACCTTTTGCAGAATATCAGTCTGTCCCTGATGTTTTTCCTGGAGAGAAGTGGCTTCTTTGCTGCCCTTTTTGACACCAGGCCATCCTCCAAAAGTCTTCGCCTCACTGTGCGTGCAGATGCACTCACACCTGCCTGCTGCCATTCCTGAGCAAGCTCTGTACTAGTGGTGCCCCGATCCCGCAGCTGAATCAACTTTAGGAGACGGTCCTGGTGCTTGCTGGACTTTCTTGGGCGCCCTGAAGCCTTCTTCACAACAATTGAACCGCTCTCCTTGAAGTTCTTGATGATCCGATAAATGGTTGATTTAGGTGCAATCTTACTGGCAGCAATATCCTTGCCTGTGAAGCCCTTTTTGTGCAAAGCAATGATGACGGCACGTGTTTCCTTGCAGGAAACCATGGTTGACAGAGGAAGAACAATGATTCCAAGCACCACCCTCCTTTTGAAGCTTCCAGTCTGTTATTCAAACTCAATCAGCATGACAGAGTGATCTCCAGCCTTGTCCTCGTCAACACTCACACCTGTGTTAACGAGAGAATCACTGACATGATGTCAGCTGGTCCTTTTGTGGCAGGGCTGAAATGCACTGGATATATTTTGGGGGGATTCAGTTCATTTGCATGGCAATTAGGGACTTTGCAATTCATTGCAATTCATCTGATCACTCTTCATGACATTCTGGAGTATATGCAAATTGCCATTATACAAACTGAGGCAGCAGACTTCGTGAAAATTTATATTTGTGTCATTCTCAAAACTTTTAGCCACGACTGTATACCCGTTGCAAGACCCACTGGTTGATGCTTATTTGTAAAACCCTCTTAGGCATCACTCCCCCCTATCTGAAATATCTACTGCAGCCCTCATCCTCCACATACAACACCGTTCTGCCAGTCACATTCTGTTAAAGGTCCCCCAAAGCACACACATCCCTGGGTCGCTGCAGCTAGGGACTGGAACGAGCTGCAACATAAACTGTCCAGTTTGAGTGTTTTTCCTCTTCATTCAAAGACTCAATCATGGGCACTCTTACTGACAGTTGTGGCTGCTTTGCGTGATTTATTATTGTCTCTACCTTCTTGGCCTTTGTGCTGTTGTCTGTGCCCAATAATGTTTGTACCATGTTTTGTGCTGCTACCATGTTGTGTTGCTACCATGATGTTGTCATGTTGTGTTGCTGCCTTACTATGTTCAGTTAGGTCACTCTTTATGTAGTATTGTGTTGTCTCTCTTGTCGTGATGTGTGTTTTGTCCTATATTTATATATATATTTTTTTTCATCCCAGCCACCGTCCCCGCAGGAGGCCTTTTGCCTTTTGGTATGCCATAATTGTAAAACTGACTTGCCTAGTTAAATAAAATAAGTAAATAAATATTGCCTTAAATTGCACTATTCTGTTTTTCTCTATCACCAACACCTTTTCAATATTTAAATAAAAATGGATTCGATTTTTCCACTGTCTTAAAACCTCTACAGGATCGGTGTCCCCCCCGCGGGACGGTGAGCTAACGTGCGCTAATGTCATTAGCATGACGTTGTAAGTAACAAGAACATTTCTCAGGACATAGACATGTCTTATATGGGCAGAAAGCTAAACTTCTTGTTAATCTAACTGTACTGTCCAATTTACAGTAGCTGTTACAGTGAAAGAATACCATGCTATTGTTTGAGGAGAATGCACAACAAAGCACTTTTATCACGGCAACTGGTTTGATACATTCACCTCTGAAGGTAAATAATGTACTTACATTCAGTAATCTTGCTCTGATTTGTCATCCTGAGGGTAAAATGTAGCATAGTTTTGTTTGATAAAATACATTTTTATATTAAAATGTAGGAACTGGGTTCTACAGTTTGAAGCCCCCATCTAGATGTGTGAAGGTTAGTGTCTTTTCTGTAGGGAAGCTAATTGTGTAAACTTACATTTTGTATTACCATATTGTTGTATGTTCTCTATAGTTATGTACAATTAAATGTATTAATTGACCAATTCGGCACATTTGGGCAGACTTGATACAACATTTTGAACAGTAATGCAATAGTTCATTGGATCAGTCTGATCTAAATTGCGCCTGAACTCCTAAGTGATATAATGTCCTTTCTCTTGCATTTCAAAGATGATGGAAAAAAAAGGAAACGCATGTTTTTTTCATTGTATTATCTTTTACCAGATCTAATGTGTTATATTCTCCTACATTAATTTTCCACAAACTTCAAAGTTTTCTTTCAAATGATATCAATAATATGCATATCCTTGCTTCAGGTCCTGAGCTACAGGCAGTTAGATTTGGGTATGTCATTTGATTTCCAGATTTTAAGAAAACATTTTTTCAAAATGATTGATGAGAAAAGTATGGTGCAACCCATTGGGTATCACACACTCATATGCCATGTCTTGAAATATGCAGATAGACGGATTCAAACTACATTTGCATTGTAAAACAGTCAACTTTCTAACTCCCCCCATAACTTTTGGACTTTATAACACTCACAGAAGGCATAAATTATTGAGTCATTGTTAATTTTACACTTAAGGCATGACTGCCATTGTGCTGTTGAATTTGTGAATTTTGTCTCTTGTATAATAATTCTATACATTAGTTTATACTGGATTAAGCATTCATTTTCATTAACTATAATTTCGTTATGTTCGAACGCTCCCTCCATTTTGTGCCAATATCAGTTATTTTCATGTCTTGGTTCCAATTTATAAGCGATTGTTTGTTGGATAGGCTCTCTGCAAGGTTTTGTATATCTTACCTATCATGTGAATTTCTTTTTCTGACTCAAATAGGATTCCCTCAACATTACTCTGATGTCCAAAAGATTTCAGATTGTATTTGAAAATGTCTACATTGGTCAGTCCAAAATGGCTTTTTAATTCTGTCATGGAAATAATTGCATTTCCTATTACCAAGTCATTTCTATGCCTTTAGTTTTCCATGTGGGACAATTTATCGGTGAATTCTGAAAAGCTATCCAAGGATTGTTCCATAGGGGTGTGTTTTAGGGAGTGATTTTAGTTCTTGTAGAATCCATTTCATTTTCTTCCGTATAGATGAAGAAAATGTTTGTATTTAATCCATTTTAGAATAAGGCTGTAACATAACAAAATGTGGAAAAAGTAAAGGGGTCTGAATACTTTCTGAATGCTCTATATGTCGCAGGTAAAAGCCTTGGGTGGCGAGTTGATATAATTCCAGGTCTGGAAGGTTAAACCACCTTCAGACTTAGGGAGATGTAAAACTAGTTTTTATTCTACGAGTTTTATTTTCCCATATAATGTCTTATGACAGGGGATACTTTTTTAAAGAATGTCTTCAGTCGGGTAATTGGTATTACCGAAAATAAATATAGAAACTTTGGGAGCCATGCTATTCAAAAGAGGTTTATTCTACCTGTACGATTCATGGGAAGATTGTTCCTTTTTAATTAGATCTGCTTTCATGTTGTTGAGTAATGCTATAAACAATAAGGCCAGAGGAGGTGTGATATATGGCCAATATACCACAGCCAAGTGCTGTTCTTAAGCACGACGTAACGCGGAGTGCCTGCACACAGCCCTTA
Organism: Hucho hucho; assembly: GCA_003317085.1. NCBI lineage: Eukaryota > Metazoa > Chordata > Actinopteri > Salmoniformes > Salmonidae > Hucho > Hucho hucho. The sequence continues at coordinate 126,499 of QNTS01001690.1, read as the reverse complement.
GCTGCGGTATATTGGCCATATACCTCAAACCCCAGAGGTGTCTTATTGCTATTTTATACAACGGATGGGTCTAATCCTGGACGCTGATTGGTTAAAACCGCATTCCAGACGGTGTCTATTCCACAAGTTGCCACCGGCTAAAGCTATGACATTGAAATGCCTATTTATTCTGTTCCATCTTGTTGCGCAATCCACTGTCTCATCAGCCCAGCCAGCCAATTTATAAACTTGATATCCACTGTAAAAAGCACCCAGACATTATCTCCCATTTCTTTTAGACTAGCAATTGGTTTCAATAGAGGAGATTTGTATGAACTTTGCTATCAGTCTCTCTGACATTTGCAACATTGTTTCAATATTGAAATTCGATCTCCAGGTTTCCCATAATAATGAATGTGTAGGGGTCAGGAGTCTGGACGAGAGAGACAGGCAGGCAGCTTTTCTCAGCCAGTCGAAATCATGAATCATTATAATGTTTATGGATAAATACACTACAGTTCAAAAGTTTGGGTCACTTAGAAATGTCCTTGTTTTTGAAAGAAAATAACATTTTTTTTTGTCCATTTTTAAAATAACATCAAATTGATCAGAAATACAGTGTAGACATTGTTAATGTTGTAAATGACTATTGTAGCTGGAAACGGCAGATTTTTTATGGAATGTCTACATAGGCAGACAGAGGCCCATTATCAGCAACCATCACTCCTGTGTTCCAATGGCACGTTGTGTTAGCTAATCCAAGTTTATCATTTTAAAAGGCCAATTGATCATTAGAAAACCCTTTTGCAATTATGTTAACACAGCCAAAAACTGTTGTCCTGATTAAAGAAGCAATACAACTGGCCTTCTTTAGACTAGTTGAGTATCTGGAGCATCAGCATTTGTGGGTTCGACAACAACACAGATAACACAATCACTTCAAACTGAAGTTGGAAAGACTGCAAATTAGCTGTGTTTCGTTTTACCTGTTTTCTATTGAAATGTCTTTCTATACACTACTGTTCAAAAGTTTGGGGTCACTTAGAAATATCCTTGTTTTTTTGTCCATTAAAATAACATCGAATTGATCCGAAATACAGTGTAGACTTTGTTAACGTTGTAAATGAAGCTGCCATCCTGACCGGTTACATCACTGCCTGGTACGGCAATTGCTCGGCCTCCGACCGCAAGGCACTTCAGAGGGTAGTGCGTACGGCCCAGTACATCACTGGGGCTAAGCTGCCTGCCATCCAGGACCTCTACACCAGGCGGTGTCAGAGGAAGGCCCTAAAAATTGTCAAAGACCCCAGCCACTCCAGTCATAGACTGTTCTCTCTACTACCGCATGGCAAGCGGTACCGGAGTGCCAAGTCTAGGACAAAAAGGCTTCTCAACAGTTTTTACCCCCAAGCCATAAGACTCCTGAACAGGTAACCAAATGGTTACCCGGACTATTTGCATTGTGTGCCCCCCCCCCCNTACTCTCTGTTCATCATATATGCATAGTCACTTTAACCATACCTACATGTACATACTACCTCAATAAGCCTGACTAACCGGTGTCTGTATATAGCCTCGCTACTGTTATTTTCAAATGTCTTTTTACTGTTGTTTTATCTCTTTACTTACACACACACACACATACATACATAAATTTTTTTGCACTATTGGTTAGAGCCTGTAAGTAAGCATTTCACTGTAAGGTCTACACCTGTTGTATTCGGCGCATGTGACAAATACATTTTGATTTGATTTGATTTTCCAGTCCTCAACTGGCAGCTTCATTAAATAGTACCTGCAAAACACCAGTCTCAATGTCAACAGTGAAGAAGCGACTCCGGGATGCTGGCCTTCTAGGCAGAGTTCCTCTGTCCAGTGTCTGTTATTTTGCCCATCTTAATCTTTTATTTTTATTGGCCAGTCTGAGATATGGCTTTTTCTTTGCAACTCTGCCTAGAAGGCCAGCATTCCAGAGTTGCCTCTGTTGACGTTTAGTCTGGTGTTTTGCAGGTACTATTTAATGAAGCTGCCAGTTGAGGACTGGCAGCTTCATTTACAACGTTAACAAAGTCTACACTGTATTTCTGATCAATTTGATGTTATTTTAATGGACAAAAAAACAAGGATATTTCTAAGTGACCCCAAACTTTTGAACAGTAGTGTAAAGAAATACATTTCAATAGAAAACAGGTAAAACGAAACGAAATGCAGCTAATTTGCAGTCTTTCCAACTTCAGTTTGAAGTGATTGTGTTATCTGTGTTGTTGCCTAGCTCCTCTGAACAACAGTTTCCTGACGAGAGAGCACATTTTCTATGCTAGGTGAAATTGCGCATCATTAGTTCATTTTTATGGATGTATCCAAATAAATGTCACTAGAAAACAGCTTAAACAAATGCAAACGCAGCTGTTTGCTGTTAATCTGGCTGCACTATTTGACGTGACTAAGTTATCCATAGTTGGCTAGCTATCAAGCAAGGGATAAGAACGTTGCCATAGATATAAATCCATCAAAATAACGTTTTTAATGAAAATATGTCAATCATTATTATGTTGGTAACCCGTTGTATAAAAGTGATAATGCCCTCAAAGCAGGTGTTTGGAGAATATATTGGCATGGTTTGCCGCCACTCGTCTTAGTCTCAGGCCTAATAACAGCCATGCCATATCATCCAAACACCGGCTTCTCGGGCATTATCACTTAAATACCAACATAATTAGAGCAGTAGTATACCTGTGGTATACAGTCTGATCTAACACGTCTTTCAGACAATCAGCATTCACAGCTCGAACCACTCAGTTTATAATTATCTTCATATATTTGTTGTTGGTCACTTATTAAGCATGATGATGCTTTAATGTTAATGTCAATCAAGTTATTGTGAAGCCAAAGACACATTTCCTGGACAATAAAGTTTTCAAAACACCCCTGGTGAACAGGTTGTGTTTCTCAATGTGGAATTTACAAACGAACGATTGTGTAAATCAGGCAATTAGTTTGTTGTTTTCTGTTTAATAAGAGTGCATGGTTAGGTTGGGCGAAGCAGGACCAGGCCAGACCTACAGGGGAGATGGAGTAGAGAAGCAGGATTGGTGGGTGGTTTGCTTGGAAGGGTAGTATGGGAATGGAGTGATGGAAGCAATGCTGTTACAGTAGCTAGTTTGAATATATCCTGTTAAATCTTGTCCATGTAATGTATGCTAACTGTACAGTAATTGATTTGTTACTGAACATAGATTTATTTGCACGTTACTGTCTGTATTTTCACTGACTGCTTGATGATAGCCTTTGAGGTTAGGGACTACCGTTGTCTAGAGTTACTGATATTCTGCTCTGACTGATAACGTGTTTGACTATGTATTTTACAGACACAGGACGTGTCAGTAGTGAAACAGTGTGAATATTTCCTGTTTAATCAGGTACACTTACTGTTACTGATTGGCTAATGAATATGCTGGATTTATTTGCTAGTTACTGTATTTTCACTGCCTGATATTATGATAAACTGAGCGCTTATTTGGTTAATTTCGAACAGGAAGCCGAAAGAAAATTACTGTTATCTAGAGCCATAGGCAGTCTGCTCTGACTGATAATGTATTTGATTGACATAGAATCACAGGTATGATTGACAGGTGTGATGTGATGTGATTGACAGGCGGTGTGTGTGACGGACGGAGAGAGGATCCTGGGCCTGGGAGACCTGGGCTGCTACGGCATGGGCATCCCTGTGGGAAAACTGGCACTCTACACGGCCTGTGGAGGCATGCCACCCCAGCAGTGTCTGCCAGTCATGCTGGATGTGGGCACAGACAATGAGGTAAGAAGAGACACACCTAACAAGTGAATACATACATAGCTACATGCAAACAAGATGATACACTTCACTTTATCCTACACTTGACACCCGTCAACTACGTAACAAAGAAAACTGTCAACTTCGTAACATATTATATGCTAGACGTAATATGCCAGCTAAGAAAACACCCTCAAGTCAGTATGTTATATTCAGGTATGCCCCTCAGTCTCCAAACTCCAAACACTAACAGTCAAGAAACAAGAAATTCTCACACTTTACAACCAGGAAACACCCTGAACGCAACTGAGGAAAGCCGCACCGTTCACCAATGCAAGCTAGAAAAGCACCTATCCATCTAGCCAGCCCGCCAGCACTGCCAGTCAACAGTATTCAAAGAGGCCCACTGGTTTGGTTATTCCTACTGGTCCTATGTATGGCCTGGCCCTCCTCTTTATAGCTGAAAGGGGAGCCTCACTCTGGGCCGGGTGGCACGTGTGCTGTGGCAACACTGTTAAACAGGAGAAAACTAAGAATAGTCTGTGTTGTGTACACGGCTATATTTAAACTTTGTATTTTCTCCATGTCATCCAGAGCTGGGCCAAGGGTGTGGCACTGCCGCCATATGCCTGCTGCATGGCTGAGCCATCCTCTGATTTCCTGGGCCTGGACCTGCTCTCCTAGCCTCTGAGTTCCAGTATAAGAGTTGGGGAGAGGATAAAGGGTGATTTTGGATTAGTTGGGTAGGTCTGGTCAAGGATATACATGATCTAGACAGTTATCAAGATGCTGAGAATGAGAGATAAAAGAAGACATCACTGTGAAAGAAGGATAGCTGGATGGTGGAAGGAAAGAAGAGGGAGATGGTTTTGCGGTTAGCTGGGTATAGGACTGGTCAAAGATGTAAACGACTGACAATAATCATTGGAGATTGAGAGACTCCATGGGCAACAAAACGAGGACACCAGTATAAAAGAGGGATAAATAAAGGAAGGGGGAGGGAAAGAAAAAGAGACGGGAAGCAGAGTTGAACAGAGGGACTTGCCCTATCCCTGTCAGCGGTAGCATTCGCTGTGTGGATGGTCTCCACGAACTCTCTCCATGTTCTCTTGTGTCGGCTGTCCAATTCACACTTCATCAAACCACACTGAGACCCAGAAGAAATCCCCCTTATTCATAAAACACACACAAAAGGCCTATGAGAGAACCTATAAAAGATCTTACACTACAGCATGAATACTGTAGGTGGTATTGGATCTTGGTGTACAGGATTATGTTTTCTCTCTCTGCCAGTTTCTCCCACTCTGTTCTACCTCATAGCAGAGGTAAATACCATGGCCTTCTGCCCCGATCCCTTTAATAGCATCTCCATACACACTTCTATGCATGAACTCTATTGTTCTATTGAAAGATTTTGAAAGACCATAGACTATCACAGATCCAGTTTAGGGATGCTTGGGTGATTGTCAACTATTCCCTGACGTTTATAGGCATCAAAACACCACTTTAACTAGCTGCCTCAGAGACTATGTCTGTGTCCTCAATGCACTCTGTAGCTGCTGCCAGAGGATGGAAGCATATATTTGTGTGTGTGTGTGCGTGTGTCTGCACTCTTAGAAAAAAAGTGCTATCTAGAACATAAAAGGGTTCTTCAGCTGTCCCCATAGAGAATCCCTTTGAAGAACCCTTTTGGGAACCAAAAAGGGTTATCCTATGGGGACAGCTGAAGAACTCTTTTGGAAGCCTTTTTTGTCTGTAGTGTCTGTGTGCGTGCATGTTTGTGATGTGTTTCTCTGCTATGTCTGGATTTGTCTCTGTTTGTCTACCTTCTATGTTCCTCTATTCATCTCTGTATGTATGCAAGTGTGTGTATGGAATATTTTTATTAAATGTGTGCATTTTTAGCAATGTGTGCTCATATTTCATGCTACTCTCCCTTTGTGTGGCAGGGACTGTGGCAGGGACTGAATTGGAACGTTAATCAATAAAATTAAAAAACAATTGAGAATAATGGGCAGATCTTCAAATCACACATATTGCTGGAATGGGCCATAACCTTCATGTGTGAAAAGGTGTTCTTCCTCACACTCAGAGAAGTTACAGGTTTCTTCCTGTTGTTTTCCAAACCTGTAAAGTGTTTGCAGATGTAGCACTGCAAATTAATATCACACAGCAGCAGCCCAGCAGCTCAGTATCTCTTCAGAGTTTGCAACAGGCCAAGCACATTTACCTTAAAAATCACCTCACCACCCGGGAAGCAGCATGTGCCAGCCATTACCACAGATCACTCATCACCAAGCACTCCATCAGGATCACTACAGGCACACAAACACTCATTCAGGCACGGGCGCCCCCATGAATGCATAGACACAGATCTTTGTGTGTGTGAATGCGTGTGTACGTGCACGTGTTACACAACCTCACGAGAACTAAGACCTTGCACTGTAGTCTCTAGTTGGCCGTCACAACCTTTTCCATTATTCTAAAGAGATGACAGGCCAAATGAGTTGTAATAGGATAAATGGAGTGCCTGTGTGTCTTAAGCCATATGGAGTTCCTCTGGCCTGACTCATAATATATTATCTCAGACACGCTGGTCTGATGCCTGATGCCGTGCTCCAGCCCCTACAGGCAGAGGGTTACACAGCGGTAGGAGGTGGAGGAGGTAGGCAGTAAATAATTGAAAACGTGAGGCTTATTTCTGACCTTGGGTAGGTATGAGGACTCCTGCACTGAGGTCAAGCATGCGATGCCTGGACCTTGACTGGAAAGACTGGGTTTGTGTCCAAAATGGCACCCTATTCCATATGGGACCTGGTCAAAAGTATATAGGAATTAGCAAATACTGTAGGGTGCTATGTGAGACTCAGCCTGGATCTCCCTGTGGTAGTGTTGCACTGTAATTCCAGAACGTGATAAAGCAAAGGGGAATGTTTTTTTGGAACATGTCGACAGGGAATGTTTTGGGAACATGTCCAGTAAACAGATGGTATATGGCAGAGCTCCTGTATAGGATGTGAGTGATGCATGGGATGGGCTGTGCTGTGCTCTGTAAGGCGTTTCGGATGTGTGCTCTTCTCTAGGTGCACTGGAATCCGGGAAGTGGATAATCTCTTGTGTAAACCATTGCTAATCCTATACAGCCCTGCTACCTGTGGACATCTCTCTCACTCCCTCTCACACACAAACGCACACGCATACACACACACGCATACACACACACTGTTTCTGACGCATCATTCAGCTCTCTAACATCCCGTCACATGCACAAGCACATACTCACAAAAACAGATGCACATCTCTCTCTCTCTTTCCTCTCTCCTTTGTCTATTTTCCACACACAGACATATACACTCACACTCATCAGTAAGACATGTCTCTGTGTATGCACGTTGTTTTCCCTCCCAGTAAACAGGTCTAAATGGCCATTAATCTAAATGTGGCTTGTGGGAAACGGTGAGTGTTATGGGAAAGTTGGCCCTCTCTCATCTCGCTCTTTCTCTCTCCCACTCCCACTCTCTTTCTCTCCCTTTCTCTTTCACTGATATTACCTGGTATAACCTCTGTGTCACAACACACACACTGAAATGAGACCCCGGTGAGGTCATCCCAAACAATGTGTTGTTTGTCTTGTGTTGGGTGGGCTCATTTCACAGGCCCCTACCCCCCCCCCACTTTGCTCCCTCATCCCCCACTCTTCCCTCCATCTCCTACCTCTCTGTCCTAAACAGACCCTGACTGTTGCTTTTGAACAGGGTTAGTCGGACCTGAAAGCAGAAAGAACAGCTCAGGCAATCAACAGAAGAGGATCTCAGGGAGAATGTCGACATATCTCAACACCTCAGTACATGAGATTAACTTATTCATTATTACTCTGGCAGAGCTGTTTATACACTACCTCCTTCCCCAGATACAGTATGCACAGGAGAAAGTAATCTAGCATCTTGTAAAAGTCAATCATTGAGTTGTCATACATGGACTTTCATGAACATGGTTGAGGATGTTGTTTTAGTTAGTGGTGAGACCTGTGTCAATGCCTGGGGTGGAAGGTTTTGGAAATGTCAGGGTCTTTAAAGTTACTCTGGGAGTTGTTAATGGGTGTACCTGTTTTGATTGACAGTGTCATGGTCCATTTGTGACACAGAGCCTGTCCCAGCTCTGCCCAAATAGACCACCCCCTTAAATTCCTGTCCCCCACCCCCAGACTCCAGGGAATCTAAGTGCTCCAGTCTTGATGAGGTGTGACAGCGTTCCAGATACCTCTTCCCGGGGGGATCAGAATTCCCTTGCGTCATGTCCTCAGTTGAACAGACCAGTGGCAGTCGGTACCGTTTAAGATGAGGGAGTCAGATATTTTTTTTTTTTCATGAGAATGGCCTTATTTCTATTACAGCATATTGGATCTGTCATTCATATTCCATTCACCTAGTTCAATGTAGCATCGATAGATTTAGGCTACTACATGATAATCTAATTTTCCCTATACCCATCATGAGGTTGCTACAACCTAGCCAATGAATGAAAGTTTACAGTGTAGATGCACACAGGTCGAGAGACAAATTTGACTGACAGTGACGCATGGACAGACAGTGTCACATTAAATACTGCCTTGCACACTCTTGCCTGTATCTAGCTGATCTATCAAATCAAATCCAATTTCATTTGTCACACATGGTTAGCAGATGTTAATGCGAGTGTAGCGAAATGCTTGTGCTTCTAGTTCCGACCATGCAGTAGTATCTAACAAGTAATCTAACAATTTCACAACAACTACCTTATACACACAAGTGTAAAGGAATGAATACGAGTATGTACATGTAAATATATGGATGAGCGATGGCTGACCGGCATAGGCAAGATGCAGTAGATGGTATAGAGTACAGTATATACATGTGAGATGAGTAATGTAGGATATGTAAACATTATATACATGGCATCGTTTAAAGTGGCTAGTGGTACATTTATTACATCCAATTTTCTATTATTTAAAGTGGCTAGAGATTTAAGTCAGTATGTTGGCAGCAGCCACTCAATGTTAGTGATGGCTGTTTAACAGTCTGATGGCCTTGAGATAGAAGCTGTTTTTCAGTCTCTCGGCCCCAGCTTTGATGCACCTGTACTGACCTCGCCTTCTGGATGATAGCGGGGTGAACAGGCAGTGGCTCGGGTGGTTGTTGTCCTTGATGATCTTTTTGGCCTTCCTGTGACATC
>QNTS01001690.1:92260-115318 GCA_003317085.1 Hucho hucho | reverse complement strand
CCTCCCCCCTTCCTTTTGCCCTCAGAACAGCTTCAATTCGTTGGAGCATGGACTCTACAATTGTCGAAAGCGTTCCACAGGTATGCTGGCCCATGTTGACTCCAATGCGTCCCACAGTTGTGTCAAGTTGGCTGGATGTCCTTTAGGTGGCGGACCATTCTTGATACACACAGGACACTTTTGAGCGTGTAAAACCCAGAAGCGTTGCAGTTCTTGACACAAACCGGTGCGCCTGGCACTTACTACCATACTCCGTTCGAAGGCACTTACATCTTTTGTCTTGCTTATTCACCCTCTGAATGGCACACACACAATCCATATCTCAATTGTCTCAAGGTTTAAAAATCCTTCTTTAACCTGTCTCCTCCACTTCATCTACACTGAAGTGAGCAGTTCTTAATGTTATGTACACTCAGTGTATATTTGCTGATGCTATCTGAACTGACAGAGGCTGCACTCCTCATTGCTCTTTTGGAATCAACAACACATGGTTCACATTATAGGGGCTGAGGCTTACAGTGATAAGCGTGAGTGTGTGTTTGTGTATGCCAATATCACTTCATTCTTCCTTACTACTTTAGTTTTTCCATTGTTTTCTTTTTTTCTTTTAAAAGAGAACACAAGCTGCCTCCTGTGTGAGAATGTGTGTGTGTACTGTGGATTTGACTTTTAAGGGGACAAAGTTGCACATGAAATTGCATTTGAGTGTGGTTATTAAAAAACATAAATTGCTTGAGCTGGAACCAGTACTGTAGGGGTTGTTGAGTGTTTAAGGGCGCAAAGGAAAGGCCTCATAGGAGCAGGAGTCTCCCACATTTAGACCACACACATCTATCTTCCTGTCTTTCGCACTCTTTGTCAAACACACATGTGCATGGACACACTCTCAAACACACTCTCTCTCTCACACACACACACACACACACACACACACACACACACACACACACACACACACACACACACACACACACACACACACTCTCTCACACACACAAACACACTCTCACTCTCACACACACACACAAGGTACAGTACACGCAAACACTTCCCTTTTCCTCTCTCCCAATTCGTTTGAATGTAAATCCAAACACCAAATCATGTCTCACTTTCTCCCCAATGTTATTTTTTTAGTCCCACACCAAAGAGATCATAGTTGTAAATCTTACTTGTGTCACACAGTTCTATCCAACAGTGGCTAGGATAGTCAGTGTGTGATGGATTTGCAGTGCGGTTGTGGGGGAATGGGCTTTGCTGAGTCTGAGGGTTAGAGGCCTTGTGAACTCTAACCCAGTCTTTTTTGGATAAGTAGTGGCCTAAAATGCAGGAGTAAATGGAATCCAACCAGTCCAAACACACTCTCTCTGTCTCTCTCTCTGTCTCTCTCTCGGTCTCACTCTCTGTCTCTCTCTCTCTCTTTCGCTCTGTGTGTCTCTGCATAGCGTGCCTCACAGTGTGATGTCTGCTCCTACAGTATGTGTGACATACCCAGCTGCCGGAGATGGAAAAAGCAGTTCTTCTCCACCCCTGGGTCTGTGTGAAATCACAACATACTGTACGAACTGATCCCTAACCTTCCCTCCCTCTCCCCCCTCTTTTCTAGGAGCTGCTGAAGGACCCTCTGTACATCGGGCTGAGACACAAGAGGATTCGAGGCCAGGCCTATGATGACCTGCTGGAGGAGTTTATGAAGGCAGTGTCGGACAGGTACAGTAGAACTATTTTCACACTACTTAGCCAAGCCGAGCTAAGCACCGGATGTACTGGTTACACATCCACCATAGGCACTGGAACCAAGCTGGAAAGGACCGCGTGCAAAAAAAATATCTGAGCCAGCACAGTATGGGTCAGGTTCACCCTATAGTGAAAATTAGGTATATGACTACTGCCCAAGAATCACACCTCAACACTTCTGTCTTCTATGTTGTTTTATCTAAGGTTCAGGACTGTGACTCTGAAAGGGTTTATGCACTAATGCCCTTATCAGCCTAGGAACTGATATATGAAGAGTTATTTTCCAAAACGTTTTATCCACCAATTTTTCATATTTGTTTTTTTTGGGGGTGGGGGCAGGACGCTATATATCCATTGTTTAGCTGGAATGGAATGTTTGTATCCTGTATATTTGACTGTGATATGTGTTTGTCTCCACTAGCTATCTTAAGATGAGTGTATTTACTGTAAATCACTCTGGATACTAGCTATCTTAAGATGAGTGTATTTACTGTAAATCACTCTGGATAAGAGCATCTGCTAAATGACTAAAATGTCAAATGTGGAGGTTAGCATTTCTGGGAGGTATGATATTTAGGTATGACATTTATGCTTCTGACTTTCTCTCATCATTATTCACAATTTAGTCATGATTATCCGTAATCATGGTAACATCCACATGAATGTAGTGTTTAGAAACATATTATATTCTGAATTCCTATAAAAGTGATTCCAAAATTACACAATACATTATTTACCATTTAATGTCTATTGGGCACTTATTGCAGGCACTTTGCTGATATTGTGTAGCCTATAATAGAAAAATGTCAAGTTTGAAATGAAATAAGTTTGCTAATATGGGTGATTTGTTAATGGGACAGTTTATGGCTACAACCATCAAACTAGTAGTAGTAGGATAATAAAAAAACTGGTGCACATTAATGTTAGAAACGTATCTTTCTATTTATCGTTATCGCATTAATTCAGGCAATTTATCGCGATATGGATATTTGTCCATACCGCCCAGCTTTAGTCAACATACTGTTCTAAGCCTATGTGTCAATATGTTGTCATACTATAGTTTATATTACACATCAGACAAAAGAGCACAGACTCATTCTCAAGCTGACATGCTGACCTCATGCTGATGCTGTTACATGGTGGTGTGGGTCTACTGAGTTTATACATAATATCTGAGCCTTCAGTTTACACCGGTTGGAATGTGAGGGTGTATGTGCCTCTGGTTTGTGGGTAGAGGCCGTTTCTGAGTGCTGACTTAAGTGGTCAGACACCGACCACACACTATGAGCTCCCCCTTCACTAAATTTCTAAACACTCTTTCTCTCTCTCACATACACACACAGACCCATCATATCGTGCAGCCTAGTGATGTAACCAATCTAGCCCTTTCAAACCCCAGTCTCCAGTGCTTTCAGTACTGTGCTTGACATGGCAGGAAAGGATTGGATAGAGATGGACTCGCTGGACTTAGATGCGTAACTGGATATAGGGCTGTTTAGTATTTCATATTTTTCTACATTAGGTTTGTACATTCATATGGGATATTTTGTTGCTTTGTGGGGATGGATCAATGACTGTATAAATAAGGGGATGAATATGGAGAGGCCTATACTTTCCCATAGGGCTTGGAGTGTGTTCAGTCCTGTCTCTATAGTGGCTGATGTTTTGGCTTCGGTGACACAGAGCTGTCCCTGACCACCCCTGGTCACATGTGGCCTTGCTTAATGTCAGACCAGTTCAGCTCCACAGAGGCCAGAGCAGAGCAGAGACCAGGGTCTGGGGCCCCTCCAACTGGCAGGGGAAAGACATGACTCCTTAATAACCGGGTGGCGTTACAACTCCAGGGAATGGCAGAGCTTTTCCCCCCGAAAGAGCCGGATTGGCGGAAAACAAATGATTATTGGGTTGGAGATTGAGTGAATGAATGAATGATTATAGTCTGGGAGTTTTTAATAATATTCTTGTTTCATTTTGAGAGAAACAGAGAGAGCTCTTAGGCGGGCCGGTCACTCATTCGGAGCCGCTTTATATTCTGAAGCTGCTTTTTATACTCACACTGCTTCATATAATTTTATATATTTGCTCATCAAAGGCCGTGCAAGCATTTGTCATTGATTTCAGGCCAAGGTCTTGTCCAAGGTGGCTCCTGTGAAACAGTCTACATGTGTCCCCTCTCCTTTAGTCGCTGGTCAGACTATTGGAAAAGGATACAGATAGAAACACTCCGATCAGTCAACACGCTCCCCAACAATGTTTTAAACCAGAGGAACCAAGGCCCACCAAGAGTCTAGACACTGTTCAAGTCTTTTGTCTTTTGGGTGAAGAGCCCTCTCAAACTAGCAAGACCATTTTCAAATGCTAAACAGGAGAACTTTCCTTTGCAATCCAATTGGTTCTATGAGAGTTGGCCTCTCCTCAGGTTTGCATGAATTGGGGTCGATGCAGGGGGCAGCACACAAGGCATTTCAATGCCATAATTTTTTTTGACTTCTGCCCCTCTGTGCCTCCCGACCATTTCCCCCACTTTTTTGTCCCCATGTCAAATAATTTAATGAGCAAAGATTCCCTCTTTTTTTAACCCAACAACTCTGTCGTCAGCCGTCTTTGTCTGTCCATCGTCATGGTTACAGGGCCAGCTTTGGGTTAGACCTCTGGTATTTGGGGTTAGGGGATATCGGACAAACAGCGGATGGAGGGGGAGAAGGAATGCAGACTGTGTTTCCGTCTTTAATGATGGAGAGGGGATTTTGGGAAATAATGTGTGTTGCTGAGAGATGTTTGCTCTCTGGAGGAGAGAAGGAAAGAGGGAGGCGAGACGCTGGGGCTTTATTAAGAAGGCTTAGTTCTCAGCCTCTCTGGCCTCTCAGCCCCCCAGGCCCCTCAGCTCAGCCCCCCAGGGACACAGAAAGAACAGGCAGCCAATGTGGATGCACACACAGGGAGATGGAAACAAATACTGAGCTAACAGGGCCTGACCCTGGCATGTGTGCGTGCATGTGTACTGTACAGGTATATGTAAAGTTTAGGACAGTGTGTGTGTGAGTTATCCTGCTTGGACAGCTGTGTTTGGACAGAGTGCTCTTATCCATGACATTCTTTATGGAGGCCAGCGGCTCCTTGGTATGCACACGGAGGAACAAGAATCACTTCATGCCTCCTCTTCTGTCGCCCCCTCAAACCTGTAAGTAGAGGACACTTCCGGAAAGATTCCAGGTACAAGTTTAGGTTTCATCGGGCCTGGGATGAGAGAGGATTAAGTTGCAAATATGTAAACAACAGCTGGTGCATGAAATTGAAGGACGTCTCGAGGTTTTGCTTGCCTGAGGTAGCTATAGATAAGCTATAGACCACACTATTTACCAAGAGAGTTTACATCTATATTTTCCGTAGCTGTCTATATACCACCGCAGACCGATGCTGGCACTAAGACCGCACTTGAGCTGTATACGGCCATAAGCAAAGGAATATGCTCATCCAGAGGTGGCACTCCTAGTGGCCGGGGACTTTAATGCAGGGAAACTTATATCAGTTTTACCTCATTTCTATCAGCATGTTAAATGTGCAACCAGAGGGGAAAAAACTCTAGACCACCTTTACTCCACACAGCTCTCCCTCGCCCTCCATTTGGCAAATCTGACCATAATTCTATCCTCCTGATTCCTGCTTACAAGCAAAAACTAAAGCAGGAAGCACAAGTGACTCGGTCAGTTAGAAAGTGGTCAAATGAAGCAGATGCTAAGCTACAGGACTGTTTTGCTAGCACAGACTGGAATATGTTCTGGGATTCTTCCGATGGCATTGAGGAGTACACCACATCAGTCACTGGCTTCATCAATAAGTGCATATATGACGTCGTCCCCACAGTGACCGTACATACATACCCCAACCAGAAGCCATGGATTACAGGCAACATCTGCACTGAGCTAAAGGGTAGAGCTACCGCTTTCAAGGAGCGGGACTCTAATTAGGAAGCTTATAAGAAATTTGGCTATGCCCTCCGACGAACCATCAAACAGGCAAAGCGTCAATACACGACTAAGATTGTCGGTCGTCGGATGTGGCAGGGCTTGCAAACTATTACAGACTACAAAGGGAAGTACAGCCACGAGCTGTCCAGTGACACGAACCTACCAGACGAGCTAAATTACTTCTATGCTCGCTTCGAGGCAAATAACACTGAAACATGCATGAGAGCACCAGCTGTTCCGGATGACTGTGTGATCACGCTCTCCATAGCCGATGTGGCTAAGACCTTTAAACAGGTCAACATTCACAAGGCCGCAGGGCCAGACGGATTACCAGGACGTGTACTCTGAGCATGCGCAGCCCAACTGGCAAGTGTCTTCACTGACATTTCTGTCCCTGAATGAGTCTGTAATACCAACATGTTTCAAGCAGACCACCATAGTCCCTGTGCCCAAGAACACTAAAGTAACCTGCCTAAATGACTACCGACCCGTAGCACACACGTCTGTAGCCATGAAGTGCTTTGAAAGGCTGGTCATGGCTCACATCAACAACATTATCCCAGAAACCGTAGACCCACTCCAATTTTCATACCGCCCCAGCAGATCCACAGATGATGCAATCTCTATTGCACTCAACACTGCCCTTTCCCACCTGGACAAAAGGAACACCTATGTGAGAATGCTATTCCTTGACTACATTTCAGCGTTCAACACCATAGTGCCCTCAAAGCTCATCACTAAGCTAAGGACCCTGGGACTAAACACCTCCCTCTGCAACTGGATCCTGGACTTCCTGACGGGCCGCCCCCAGGTGGTAAGGGTAGGGAACAAAACATCCACCACGCTGATCCTCAACACGGGGGACCCTCAGGGGTGCGTGCTCAGTCCCCTCCTGTACTCCCTGTTCACTCATGACTGCATGGCCAGGCACGACTCCAACACCATCATCAAGTTTGCCGATGACACAACAGTGGTAAGCCTGATCACGACAATGATGAGACAGCCTATAGGGAGGAGGTCAGAGACCTGGTCATTTGGTGCCAAGACAACAACCTCTCCCTCAATGTGATCAAGACAAAGGAGATGATTGTGGACTACTGGAAAAGGAGGAACGAGCTGTAGTGGAACAGGCTGAGAGCTTCAAGTTCCACGTCACCAACAAACTATCATGGTCCAAACACACTAAGACAGTCGTGAAGAGGGCACGACAAAACCTATTCCCCCTCAGGAGACTGAAAGGATTTGGCATGGGTCCTCAGATCCTCAAAAGGTTCTACAGCTGCACCATCGAGAGCATCCTGACTGGTTGCATCACTGCCTGGAATGACAACTGCTCGGCCTTTGACCTTAAGGCACTACAGAGGGTAGAGCGTACAGCCCAGTCCATCACTGGAGCCAAGCTTCCTGCCATCCAGGACCTCTATATCAGGCGGTGTCAGAGGAAGGCCCTAAAAATTGTCAGACTCCAGCCACCCTAGTCATAGACTTCTCTCTGCAAGAGGTACCGGTGCGCCAAGTCGAGGTCCAAAAGGCTTCATAACAGGTTCTACCCCAAAGCCATAAGACTCCTGAGCAGCTAATCAAATGGCTACCCAGACCCCTCTTTTACACTGCTGCTACTCTCTGTTTATAATCTATGCATAGTTACTTTTGCTCTACCTACATGTACATATTACCTCAATTACCTCAACTTACTGGTGCCCCCGCACATTGACTCTGTACCGGTACCCACTGTATATAGCCTCGCTTTTTGGGCCTATTTTACTGCTGCTGTTTAATTACTTGTTACTTTTATTTTCAATTTTTTACTTAACACTTATTTTTATTCTTAAAGCATTGTTGGTTAAGGGCTTGTAAGTAAGCATTTCACTGTAAGGTCTACTGCACCTGTTGTATCAAATAAAATTTGATTTGATCATCAAGTGCCTCTTTTTACCTTTACACATTACCGGATGGTCTTGGTCGTTTCCCTTTCTCAAACCACTCCTCGGGGACCCCCAGACGTTTAACAATATTATTGTAGCCCTGAACGAGCACACCGGATTGACTAATTGATGATTCATTGACAAGTTTAATCAGGTTTGCTATCTCTGGAATAGTTCAAATACATGGAATGGCTGAGTGTCCCCATGGAGAGGTTTGAGAACCACTGCTTTGTGGTAATTTCTTTCCAAAGCTGTCTTTCCATCTCTCTCTTCTTGGTCTCACTATCCCCACTGTTTGTCCTATCTTCATTACACTCTTCTTTCTCCCAAAAACTCTTAGTCTCCTTTCTTTTCCCCATCCCACTCTTTGTCATCTCGTGGATTTTGTCTCCCCTGGTGCAACCATCATCTGTCCATTCTCCATCTGTCTAGAAATCCACATTCCTTTCCTCATCACCCTCTTTCTCTTTCTTCTTCTAATTTGTTTAAAAACTCTCACTATCATCAATATCAGTCCATTCAGCATTCTCATGGTCGTTCTCCCAATCACACAGGAGGGCATCTTTTTTTTTTTTTTAACTTAATCTTTTAGGTTTATTTCCACACTCATGCAATCCGGAATATCTTCACTATCACTATAGTTGGTGTCGTCACTTGCTTTCCATGTTTTCCTCGGCTATATTTTTCTCCTCTTTCTCTTTCCTTCTGTTTTACATACATTTAATTTCTCTGTATGTCATTTATCACCATCTCTTTTATCACCTCTTCCACACTTGTTCTCTCCTCCTCTATAATTTTTCTTTCACTCCCTTTGTACTCCTCTGCCCTCTTTCTCGTTTCATCCACTCTCTTTCTCTCCTGATAAACCAGTCTTATTATTGTTTTCTGTGTCTCTTATTGTTCTCTTTTCGGCCGCTTCCCAGTTCTTTATACCATTATCTTCTCCAGGTACATGTCTTCCTCTTTTTTTCTCATTTTGTTACTCATTCTCTCCTGTAGACTGAATTCCTTTCTCTGCATATCCTTACTATTCCTATCTGGATATTGCCACACTCCAACTTTACCTCTGACTTTCCGTCATTCTGGATGGCCATCAGTTCCGCGATCCTCTTTCTCTCCTCCAGTTCTCTCCTTTTCCAGTTATCTTGATAGCTCACTCTCATCTCCTTGTCCATCAACTCATCTCTATCCACCTCCCATTTCCCCTTCTTCTTCTTCCCTACTCATCCTCCCTCCTTTTTTCTTCTCCTCTCTCTCCCTGTTTGCCCATTCCTCCAACATCATCCGCAGATTCTTTGTCATTCTATTCACCTCCATCCTCATCTTCTCACCTATCTTCCTCTTTTAATGCTTCTCCAGCCTCTCATACCCCTTCTTTCTTCCTTTCTCTCCATCCAGCCTCATGCCTCTACTGAGCTGGATTTTGAATGGAACGTGTCTCATCATGAGTCTGCGCATTAGCCTGCATACTTTTTCAAAGTTTCTCTTCTGCTTCTCTAGCAGGCCCATCTCCTCACTGAAACACCAGTTGTCCTTCTCCATAGCAAATATTTTCTTTTTCATTCTCCAATGAATGTTCTCTAAGGGAGAGACGGAGAGGTTTTGAGTGCAAGCAAACTTCTGTGTTGCTACCAAAGGAGTGCAAATTCTATAACAATGTGACAAAACACACATGGGCATACAGCATAGGCCTAAACATAAGACAAAGGAAAATCACAAAATTCTAACAATTGCATTTGATTCTAACCCATATAATGAATAGGAAGATGAAAAAAATAGTTGTAGATGTAATCAAATATCCAGCTACATGAAGCATATTATAGGAAACATTCAAAGGTATCTCTCACCTGGCCTCTTTAATGTTCTTTCACTAACGGTTCACTTAAAGCTGAGATATGTAACTTTTTGGGTGACCGGACCAAATTCACATAGTAATGTTAGATCTGTCATTCTCATTGAAAACAAGTCTACGATGAGGTAGTAGATTTATTTCTATGCGTCCCATTCTTAAGTTTTGTTTTTTCTCTTTTACTTTAGATTTTGTACACCATCTTCAAAGAGCTGAAAATACAATATTTTAGGTTATGGAAAATATATTTCACAGCGGTTTAGATGGTACAATGATTCTCTACACTAAACTTGTTTGTTTTGTCACATAAACTGAAACTATTTGAATTTTAGCAACTAGGAAATGGCGGAGTGATTTCTGCATAGTGCATCTTTAACACACTCCAACCTTCTAGAATGTCACCTATTACAGTTTTTTTTATCTCTTTGGTACTATTATCACAAGTATGTGGTACATTTTCACAACTCCAAACTGGTCACACGTGTAATGCAGCGTCTTTCATTCAAAACTTGTCATTGTGCATTCATTGGGACTGTAAACATCTCTCACCACACAACTATTGATTCAAAATATATGTTTATTGTGAAATGTAATGAGAACATTGGTTTAATCATCAAAACACAACATAATGATATCTTTTCAATTTAGTTGTTTTAACTACCATTTAATCCAATAGCAAACAATGCAAGTTTGAAATCGCCCTTAGAAGTGCTGAAAGTAATTTGCTACAGTACTGGAAATTACAGTAGATTACACCGTTTTCACATTAGGCAATACATTTACATTACCCAACAAAATTGACTGAAAATCTACAATTTCCATAATATCTATTCAATGTGTGATCAAAGAAGACATCCTCTACAATCATTCATGCAACAACAAAAACATCTGATATAATTGCAACAGGTGTACTGTCTAATGAAACAAATGAAATGAATGAAAATACAACATAATATTTAGCATGCATTCATTTGCATCAAGACTGTCTTGAGCATTTGGCCATAAATTCTCATCCTCATCAGTGAATATCCTCATTGTTCATGGACCGCGGGAAAAACCTTTTGGCATGACGAATCCAAGCTTGACACTGGTCTGCATTGACGTTGTCTCATGCCTCATCCATGGCCAGAATGACGGTGGCACAATCATGGGGATGGCGATCGTACACCTTCCACCTCCATGTTGAAAAAAAATCCTCAATAGGTTTGAGGAAAATGGAGTATGGGGGCAGGTATAGGGTCAAGAATCTGGGATGGGCCCAAAACCATGCCTGAACCACCTCTGCATGGTGGAACCTGACATTGTCCCCCTTCACCTTGACAGGCCTGCTCAATTTCATTGAGAAACACAATGAAGTGTGCAGCGTTGTAGGATCCAAGTAGTGACCTATATCCCACAACACTATCTTCAGAGATGGCTGCGTACATGGAGATGTTTCCCCCATGATGTCCAGGCACTTGGACGGTCGCCCGTTGGCTGATGAGGCCAATTTGAAGACCACTTCATCAACAAAGATATACTTGTGATGGTTTACAGCAGCATCAAGCACCATCCCCCTCTAAAAATATATTTTGGTTAGTTCTTTTTAAAGTTCCAATATGATATTGTGAAGTAGCATGTGCATCATAGTAACTCAGTATATAGTAATTCAGTATATAGTGCTGTACCTGAACATACTCGGCCTGCAGTTGTTTCACCATTCCATTGTTTCTCTCAAAAGACTCCAGGTAAATGTGTTTCATAGATTCATAGATGTGGGGCGGCAGGTAGCCTAGTGGTTAGAGCATTGGGCCAGTAACCGAAAGGTTAGATCAAATCCCCGAGCTGACAAGGTAAAAATCTGGAAGGGAACAGAACCTGTTAACTGCCCCTGAACAAGGCAGTTAACCCACTGTTCCAAGGCTGTCATTGTAAATAAGAATTTGTTGTTAACTGACTTGCCTAGTTAAATAAAGGTTAAATAAATAAAAATACCTGGTGCCTCTTGAAAAGGCAGGCGATTGTTGGTAGGCTGATGGATGCCACATTGGCAAAGGTGTCACTGTTCTCCTCAATGGCCTGCTTTATTTCCCATCAAACAGGTGGACATGGGTCCCGTCAAATAGGTGGGGATGGGCCCAGTTAAGAACAAGTCAGTTAAGAACATATTCTTGGATTAAGTGATGGTCAAAAAATATTTAAACCAATGAGAAGAGAATCATATGAAAAGTATTTTGAACATTGCATTGTGAAAGGCAATTACTTTATATGAAAGGTATTTCTACATGAAACACTGATTAGGTTTGGTGGAAAAGTTACTGTGTGATTTTGTGTGTTGTACTTTGAAAATGTGCTTAAAGTTTTTGATGATCTTTTTGAGTTTTGCACTAAGAGTTTTTACCACGTACTTGACATCAGGCTTTGTGGCTCTAAAGATCCATTTCTATAGTAGCGTTGACCAACCATTAGTCACTATCACATATCACCATTGAGATAAACAATGTCAGAAATACAGTATCAAGCACAGATAATGTGGCAACAGCGCGTCTTTCCTTCATTCTCCACATGAAACTTCATGCAAGTACTGTATCTTAATCCCAAATTAAAATGTATCTGAGCCGCTCCCACTGTCCACCCAATATGTACTTTGTTTAGTTACATTCTTGTCATGATCTCTTCTAATAGGTACATCAATGTAATCTCATATGATTCAGAGTTACGTCAACCTTCCATGTCAACACTGTTGTGATATCACAGTATTATGCTAGTAACACCACACTGTGTTTTACTTAACCTCACATCGCTTAGCAATAATAACCATGCCAACCGTTGATGATGTCACCAAGTCAAGGAAGTTATACACAATAGTACACTTGAATTGATTATAGGCAATCTACAGAAATACCACTGTACCCTTTAATCAATAATTAAATTCAACCTTTCAACATATGAGTTGGCTATTCATCACATACAGATCTGGGACCAGGCTAGATGAACTGTCTTGTGAACACTTCCATAAGCAGGTGCAAGGGGGAAGAATTTTTCCACTATGTCCCTCTCATCCACAGTGATGGAGTGTTTTCCAGTTTTCTCTGCAGCCACTCTGTCTCCTAGGAGTCTGAGTCTAGTTGACAGAGGAGCTGAGGAGTAGAGTTGGAGGGACCGGTAGAGAGAACTTATTCCCCCTGCCAAATCACAGTCCGTGTACATGGATTTGGATACATGGATACTGTATTTTATACCATCTATTGCATCTTGCCGATGCCACTCTGTCATTGCTCATCCATATATTTATATGTACACTACCGGTCAAAAGTTTTAGAATACCTACTCATTCAAGGGTTTTTCTTAATTTTTACTATTTTCTACATTGTAGAATAATAGTGAAGACATCAAAACTATGAAATAACACATATGGAATCATGTAGTAAACCAAAAAAGTGTTAAACAAATCAAAATAAATGTAATATTTGAGATTCTTCAAATAGCCACCCTTTGCCTTGATGACAGCTTTGCACACTCTTAGCTATCATCGAGTTATGGGCTGATTTTAACACTTGGCAGAGGAGCTCCTCTCAACACGTCAGAGAAAGACAACAGGCTTTAGGGAAGAATGGAAATCGTTAATACAATGGGGGTCAATACATACCAGGGGGTTTTGTTCTGGTCGGAGGTACACCCATCTAGCCCTCACTCCCTCTCCCCATCTCCCTTTTCTCCCTCTCTCCCCCTCTCTGTAGGTATGGCCTGAGGACCAGGGGTTTGGCCCTAGCCAAGACTGATCCAACACAGTCACTTTTCTCAGTCTCTCCCTCCATCACAAATATTCTCATTTTGGTTTTGATTGATTGATTGTGACCATTCAGTCCTCCTCATTAGAACAGAGCTGTGTAGATCATGTACTATCTATCAGCAGAATAAATCAGTATGTGCTTCAACTCAAAGCTATCCACTCCCTACTATATGATTTTGTCACATGCAACACGAGAGGTGCATGACTGTCGTCTGTCTCAGAGCTACAGAGCCACAACACTGCCTCCAAAACTACCTCTGAAGAGCTGCGAGGGTGCCTGTTTTCTGGATGAACTGAGGTGACCTCGTAGCGATACACACTAAAGCACGGTAGGGGGTGGTAGTGGTGCTGCAGTGGTGACAGCATCCTCGCCTCTCTCGCTGTGCGCCTCTCCCGCAGCCCTGAGACAATGAAAAGTTTATGGTGCATTTTTGGCTGCTTCTCGCATCCTCCCCGTAGCTATAGCTGCACTGCTTTAGTACTTTGCTTTCCTCTGTGCCTGACAGAAAACACATTTTCTCTCCACGGTCCTGCTGTGCTCGTTTTGAGCACTCGTTCAGTCATTCCCTGCGTCAATCGTCACTTACAGAATGTGCTGTATCACAGATGGCTGAGTCTGATGAAATACAGGGTCAGACAGACAGACACAGTGATGGAACCCACCTCTCTGATCTGGAGCTAAAGTTTTATCATCACTGAAGCCCAACTCTCATCCTCTTATCCTTCCTCTCCAATTCTCATCCCCCTCTGACTTCTTCCTCCTCCTGCCCTGGAGGCTTAAGCTTTTTAGCAGCAGAAGGCCAACTGGGAAACGGCTTTTGTGATTTGTACAATAAGCTGCAGAATCTTTTCCATATGCCGGGTATGAGGGGCTCACCAGAAAGATGGTGCGAAAGAGAGAGGTAGAGAGAGAAATAATGGAGAGGGACAGAAAGAGAGGGATGGGAGAGACAACCAAGTTATATTGGAGCTAGAAAGATCCATAAAGAACAAGGGGGTGAAACTCACATCACCTCTCCCTCTCCTTGCCCTCATGATTGACAGGTCCATACTCTGGGCTCTCTGTTTGCTCAAACTGTCCCCATTTTCCTCGCGTGCCATGCGGCCCTGGAGTTTTCATTAGAAGTGCATGTCCCACCCTCTCCCTCCTACCCTTATCGTATCTTTGTGACACTGTGCTTGGCTAATAGAGAGAGCTTGTGTTACTTCGTTTTCACAGATTTACAGCACTGCGGAAGAGAGCATGGGAACCAGGAGTCACTTTCTGCTAAGGCTATTTTTGCAACTCATAATACACTTGTTATTTTCTGTGTTTCGTGTTTCTGTAGGGTTTTGTATTAGTGGATGACGAGGTCATATATGTTGGTGAACAGGGTGTCACGTGGACTTGGGATAAGCTTGTAAAGTAGATTGTCGATGATTTACTAGGTGGTCCTGCTATTCTTGCCATTACACAGGGTTTTATAGTGTTTCTGTTCCTTTGTGGTAGCTAGTAGATCTCCCTTGACAGGTATTTAATCTGTCTAGTAACCTGGAGGACAGCTGTTTGAGGATTGGTCACTAAGCAGACGCAAATAGCCTGTCATAGAATCAGTCCTGAACACCAAGTTTCTTACTCTATTTTTGTGGCCTAAGTCACTGACAAAGTGGATCGCTGGATGGTATAGCCTGCACATTGAAACATGCTTATTTACATTCATAATTAGTTATATGCATTGTATGCATAAACACACCAAGCTCGTACAGCATCCCACTCCACATGTTTCAAATGTAACTCTAGCTTCTCAACAGTGAATGAGTGCCCTCTCCAGGACAGAACTGTGAAGGTTCTTATTCCTGTGGTGTAGAAGAGGGACTTGCTACAGGCAGAGGCAATGCACTATATGCTACACAGAGGTGTGTGTGTGTGTGTGTGTGTGTGTGTGTGTGTGTGTGTGTGTGTGTGTGTGTGTGTGTGTGTGTGTGTGTGTGTGTGTGTGTGTGTGTGTGTGTGTGTGTGTGTGTGTGTGTGTGTGTGGGCACTGTGTGTACTGTAGATGCACAGCATTATCACAGTCCTGGACGAGATTACTCTGATTTTCAGTTCTCTCCTTTGTTTGAACTCTCTTGGCCCTGTGGTGAATGACTAGAAAAAGAGTAGGAATGTGAATGTTGTCTTATCTGACTTGGCTGTCTTATCCACAGGTATGGAATGGATTGTCTCATCCAGTTTGAGGACTTTGCCAATACCAATGCCTTCCGTCTGCTGAGCAAGTACCGCCACCAGTACTGCACATTCAACGATGACATCCAAGGTACACGTATACTTCAGTTGCAAAATGCCAATATCAATTGCACAGACTCGATAACGTGCTCACAAGAACACACACACACACACACCACTCCACACATCACATGCACTCAAGCTCCCTCTCGATCAATCGTCCTCCTTCCCTTTATCTCTCCCTCTCTTTTTCTATTTCCACTTTCGCTCACACACACACACACACACACACAAACACACACACCCAACCATCCATCCACCCATTCATCCCATAAATCAGTTTAAATCAAATTGCTTGTTCATAGAGCACTAATTCAAATCTCAAACAAACACACCGAGCCCCTGATCCCTCTCTCTCCAGTGGGTTGGGGTTGATAGTCCTGTGGAAAACAACAGTAATGTAACAGTAAGTCCAGAGACTCCAGACTAGGGCTGTGTTCCAAATGGCATCGCTATTCCCTCTATAGTGGACTACTTTTGACCAGAGTGCACTATATAGGGAATATGGTATCATTTGGGACACAGCCAAACGTTTTGTATCCACTCTGTTAATGAGACCACAGTATCAGTCACACCATGTCTGAGGAGCCATTAGTTCGTCTGTCAAATAAAACTACATTCCCCAGAAATTAGCCCTGGTAGCCGTTGTGATTTCTGCAGGCTAATCTAAACCATATTTTCTCTCTAATTCTCTGTCTCGGTAAATCTGCTTGCTATTACTGCAGACAACATAAAGGGCAAATTGACTGTCTCTCTCACTGCAATAGTAACTCACTTGAGGAAAGCTCATACTTGCAGGTCTAAATCATATATGTCACTCTCTCCCCCCAAACCCCCCTCAGGTACCGCTGCAGTGGCGGTGGCCGGCCTACTTGCTGCCCTTCGTGTCACCAAGTGCAAGATGTCAGACCATACCATTGTGTTCCAGGGTGCAGGGGAGGTGGGTGCAGAGCTCTTGCCAATGTGCAAATTCACTCCTGTTTTTTCTGCTCAGAAACACGGCAGACTGATTGCCCCTAATGACATAATCAGAAATAACCACAGACCAATGCTTCAAATTCCCATTTCCAATCACTGAGCTTTTTATTGAGGTCTAGTGGACCACTAGGCTGTGCTCAACAGACCCTGTCTCTAATAAACAGGAGAACATGGCCATAAAACTGTGATTAGCCCAACATCATTTGTAATGGGGAGACATTTAGAATGTATTTTAGTCTCTGGGGCTCTTGGCCTAACTGTGAACTATAGTACCCCCATCTTCTTTAAAATGCCTTGTTTCATGTGTTTTCCATGTTGATGGATGACCACTTTGTACTGAAAGGGAAGTAGATGGCAATGTGTAGAATTTGAGTGCATTTACAGTAAAGGGTTATTGTGCTGAGAAAATAAGAATTAGCCTTTCAAGCATTTCACAGACCTACATTGAATTAAAACACAAAATAAAAGGTGTGCATTAATATAACTAGAGTCAAGATTACAATAATTCTGAATAATAACTGGGTAAATTGTTTGCAGGTTAAGGGGTGAAAGCTAGGGACTTATTCCTTGTTTGATCAGGGAAGTGAATGGTGGGGCACAGAGGCATTCCTATCACATCTGCTTTCTCTCTCCCTCCCTTTTCTCTCCCTCTTGTCCCCAGGCCGCGATGGGGATAGCTGACCTCATCACGATGGCGATGGAGAAGGAGGGACTCCCCAAAGACAAGGCTCTGAGGAAGATCTGGATGGTTGACTCCAAGGGTCTCATCGTCAAGGTGATACAAGTACCTCTACAGGGGTCTCTCATCCCCTGTAGAGTAGACACAGCTCTGTCTGGAGTCCCCACTGTCTTGACCTATAGACATGCATATATTCATGATGTATGACATGACTGACAGAATCAGTTTACTTCGTAAATTGACTGAATTTAAATGGAATTAATCCCAACCCTTGTTTATTATACATGAACTGAAAGACAGACATGAGTCTGAATGAGAGTCTTAGCTCTCATAGTTCAACAAGACAGGCAGAGTCTATCATGGGATTAAAAACTGTAGACGTTATGCATTTAATTAAGGGTTTCACAAGATGCTGCCAGGGTGTGGATGAGTTTGAGCCTGGTTGTCTACCAGTCCTTTGAGTCCGTTGTTGTATTGGCACAGGCTACAGTATTGCATTTCTTACAACAGAGAATTGCCACAGTCTTAGCCCTGTCATAATCTACATGTGGTTAGGGACTGAAGAACTACCCAGATATTGCCATCTGAGGCATGTTTGTGGAGTGGTGGTGGTGCCTGTTGATATTCACTTTATAGGATTCTGGTAAAGTCACTAACTCCATGGAGCCTTTGGCAAGCTGAATGTACATTTGTCACCAACTCTGTAGACAAGCATTGAGTCAACACTGCCCTCTAGTGACCAGAACACATAGCACTTGACTCCACTGAAACCCCATCAAGCTTATTTCCCTTACGTGGGTTAAGGTGGAGAAGTTCAGAATTCTTGGCTCTTGCAGATAGTCTTTGTGTGTCTGTGTTTGAATTCCTCTATGTATTTATTTCAGAGATTATCAAAGAGAACATCAGTTGTTGGCATGTGTAGAAACAATCTCCATCATAATCTGTCTTCCAACTATCTCTCTTCCACCCTCAGGGAAGAGACCACCTGACCCATGAGAAGGAGAGGTTTGCCCACGAACACGAGCAGATGAGGAACCTGGTAGATGTGGTGCATGAGCTCAAACCCACAGCCATCATAGGTAATACACCAATCAGCTCACTCTGGCGGGGGGGGGTCAATTGGATTTTAATTGAACCTTTATTTATAAATCAAATCTAATTTTATTGGTCACATACACGTGATTAGCAGATGTTATTGCGGGTGTAGCGAAATGCTTATGCTTCTAGCTCCGACAGTGCAGTAATATCTAACAAGTAATATCTAACAAATTACACAACATATACTCACAAATCTAAGTTGGAATGAATTAAGACGATACTTATGGACGAGCAATGTCAGAACGGAACGGACTAAGATACAGTAGAATAGTATAGAAAACAGAATATACATATGAGATGAGTAATGATATGTAAACATTATTAAGTGAATGAGATACCATAGAATAGTATAGAAAACAGTATACAGGTTACAATTCAATACAATCCAGTAAATCACTGAGATTAGTTTAAATTCCAATTACCCAATATCTCTCCAGGTGGATAGAGATGGTTTACCACCCCTGTGTTAGAGTTTGTAGTGGTCTGCATGGTTAATGTGTTCTCTTGTGGGTGTTATTCATTAGGATACAGCGTAGCAAAACATTTTGCAACGGAAAACGAAAGTGAGCGTTTTGTATTGGATTTCAGTTCAGGTAGTCCCTCCCTATTTCAGTCTTGTTTTCTTCCTTTTTGGTGCCTAATGAATACGATCCTGCTCTCTAGGTGTGGCAGCCATCTCTGGAGCTTTCACGGAGGAAATCATCAGGGACATGGCCTCGTTTAACGAGAGGCCGATCATCTTCGCCCTTAGCAACCCCACCAGCAAGGCAGAGTGCACTGCCGAGCAGTGCTACACCATCACAGAGGTACTGGAGTGGGTCTTAAGTGTCTGTGTACTTCAACACTTGATCAGCTCTGTGCTTGAACAGTATGTGTACAGAAGTTAATATAAGTGAATGCATTGTGTTAAATTGATGGCTGAGACTGCGCAAACGACTCAAACCACTGAGTTCCGCCCCCTGTCCCGCCCACCTGGACGCCTCTTCCCCAGAACTAAACAAAGGAATCACGTTCTGCTCAAGTGTTACTTGGGTTACTTCTGCCTCATATTGCTGAACAGCTGAAATAAAAACCCTGTGGCGATTTAAACAAACGTTCCAAAAATATATATATTTTGTAGGTTAATTTAGGATGTAGGCTACAACCCTCTCTGTCTGTTGTAACTTAAGATATTGCAGTAGCATAAACATTAGCAGGACACAGTCTAAACAGTCTCCATTTTAACCACAAAACTGTTATTTTGCTTTTCATTGATCAACACCACACAATTTGATTGACAGCACAATTTAAATTTGCAGCCGAACGTCCTGCGTTTTCGCCAGAGTACTGTAGCTAATCCCGCACATGCTACAGAAGGTTCGGGAAGAGGTCGTCCAGAGAATTCGGCCATGCAGCCACTCCATAAATTGATTGAGAGCAGATATTGTACTTACTACAATGACCCTGGGGGAAAGTTAATTTAGAGAGGAGAGAGGTTGAGTCAGTGTGTATGCACAGTAATATATTTTCCTGTGTTGACACCCTTGACACTTGTTTGGTCCAGGGGCGGGGCATCTTTGCCAGTGGCAGTCCATTTGACCCCGTGACCCTCCCTGATGGGCGGACGTTCTTCCCTGGCCAGGGCAACAATGCATACGTGTTCCCTGGAGTCGGCCTGGGCGTCACCGCCTGCGCAATCCGACACGTCACCGATGAGATCTTCCTCACCACCGCAGAGGTAACACACACACACACACAAATGCATCCATCCAATTATCAGTTCATTTACTTTCAAATAGCTTGGTGACAGAGCACTCATTAAAATATCTTAATACACACACACACACACCCTCCAACGCTCTCTTTTTCAACACTCTCTCTTCCTTTCTCTCTATCACTTCCTATCTAACTCCCTCTCTATTGCTCTCCTTTTGTATATTTCTTCTTCTTCTCTATTCATGTATTTTCTCCAACTCATTATCTCTCTCTTTCTGCCTCCGTATCACTTTCTCTTTTTTTTCCAACTCAATCTCGCTATAATTCTTCCCCATATCTCTCCCTCTTTCTTCTTCCCTCTTCATCTTCACTCCTTCCTGGAGGCCCTACATGAAAACTACTACAGTTTTACTATGGAATACCACAGTACTCACTACAGAATTCTATAGTAAACTGTAGTATACTGTAGAATACTATAGTAAACACTACACTGTAGTAAATGCTACAGACATGTTCTGCAAAAACACAACAGTCCGCAAAAACACTACCCTTTTTAACTATACTAAATACTACAGTATCGGATGTGCATATACCTTGCCCATTCCCCTCCCCCATATCACAATTTGTGCCACCCAGTAGTGAGAAACCTATATGCCAGGTATAGACCTCAGTTATAAAGAAAAGAGCAGAATCTCAGAACTATCTGTTCAGACCCTAGTCCTACCTCCTTTCAGGTTATGTACAACCGACTGGAGAAACCTACATTTCTCCAGTAGGTTTCCTGAAGGAGAAAGACTCCACTTCTATGTCAAATATAATAAAACACTATAGTAAATACTACAGTAATGTCCACAAAAACACTACATTAATTATTATAGTATATACTAGTTATTTTACAACAGTATTTATACTATAGTTAACTGTAAATACTACAGTATACTACTGTAAATACTAGAGTATTCACTAAAGTCCGCAAAAACACTACATTGAACACTACACTAAAGTCTGCAAAAACACTACAGTGAAACCCAGTCTGTGCTTACAGATCATTAAGGAAAACACTTAAAAATGTCATCATGTCTGTCCCCAGCTCAGTGGCATGGCAAATATAATAATATCCCTGTGAGCCCAGTCAATAAACCATCAGAAAAAATGCCCAAACTGATAACCTCTCATTGGCATTCGCACAAGAACAGCCTATCAGCTCGCTTTGCTCTGTGCTGCCTGGCTCTGCAGACATGGGAGACGATTAAAGCTTCACAGTGATGCATAAGTGGGGGTGCAGTACTGAATGACAATTTCATATTTTATTTGATACTGTCATTATGGGCCTTAGGCATATGAGAGCCACACTCAGCCTACCAATGAGATAGACTGAGGATGGAGGACGGTTGCGCAACAGCAGGAGAGGGATGGTGGGATGAATGTCATGTCTTAGCTACATTATGTACACTGATTGCCACCCATTATACCCTCATGCCCACCCAGCCGGTATATCATATAGAAATCTAATCAAATGTAACTTTATTTAAAATGCATTCCAACGTCTCAGTACTCTTTACAGTAAAATGTGTGTGTGTTAAGGAATGCCGATTATCAAATTTTATTTGTCACATACACATGGTTAGCAGATGTTAATGCGAGTGTAGCGAAATGCTTGTGCTTCTAGTTCCGACCATGCAGTAGTATCTAACAAGTAATCTTAACAATTTCACAACAACTACCTTATACACACAGTGTAAAGGAATGAATACGAGTATGTACATAGCGATGGCTGACCGGCATAGGCAAGATGCAGTAGATGGTATATAGTACAGTACAGTGAGGGAAAAAAGTATTTGATGCCCTGCTGATTTTGTACGTTTGCCCACTGACAAAAATGATCAGTCTATAATTTTAATGGTAGGTTTATTTGAACAGTGAGAGACAGAATAACAACAAAAAAATCCAGAAAAACGCATGTGAAAAATGTTATAAATTGATTTGCATTTTAATGAGGGAAATAAGTATTTGACCCCCTCTCAATCAGAAAGATTTCTGGCTCCCAGGTGTCTTATATACAGGTAACGAGCTGAGATTAGGAGCACACTCTTAAAGGGAGTGCTCCTAATCTCAGCTTGTTACCTGTATAAAAGACACCTGTCCACAGAAGCAATCAATCAATCAGATTCCAAACTCTCCACCATGGCCAAGACCAAAGAGCTCTCCAAGGATGTCAGGGACAAGATTGTAGACCTACACAAGGCTGGAATGGGCTACAAATCAAATCAAAATCAAATCAAATTTATTTATAAAGCCCTTCTTACATCAGCTGATGTCACAGAGTGCTGTACAGAAACCCAGCCGAAAACCCCAAACAGCAAGCAATGCAGGTGTAAAAGCACGTTGGCTAGGAAAAACTCCCTAGAAAGGCCAAAACCTAGGAAGAAACCTAGAGAGGAACCAGGCTGTGAGGGGTGGCCAGTCCTCTTCTGGCTGTGCCGGGTGCAGATTATAACAGAACATGGACAAGATTTTAAAATGTTCATAAAACAGGTAGAACAGTTGAAACTGGAGAAGCAGCACAGCCAGGTGGACTCAGGACATCAAGGAGTCATCAGGCCAGGTAGGCCTTGAGGAATGGTCCTAATGCTCAGGTTGTCCGAGAGAGGAAAAAAAAAAAAAAAGAGAGAGAGATAATTAGAGAGAGCATACTTAAATTCACACAGGACACCAGATAAGAGAAGAAATACTCCAGATATAACAGACGGACCCTAGCCCCCCGACACATAAACTACTGCAGCATAAATACTGGGGGCTGAGACAGGAGGGGTCGGGAGACACTGTGGCCCCCGGACAGGGCCAAACAGGCAGGATATAACCCCACCCACTCTGCCGAAGCACAGCCCCCACACCACTAGAGGGATATCTTCAACCACCAACTTACCATCCTGAGACAAGGCCGAGTATAGCCCACAAGATCTCCGCCACGGCACCAGTAAGCCAGTGACTCAGCCCCTGTAATAGGGTTAGAGGCAGAGAATCCCAGTGGAGGGGAACCGGCCAGGCAAAGACCGCAAGGGTGGTTCGTTGCTCCAGTGCCTTTCCGTTCACCTTC
>QNTS01001690.1:29481-90377 GCA_003317085.1 Hucho hucho | reverse complement strand
TAGTTTTTTATATTTTCTGGGTCAAGGTTTGGCTTTTTCAAGAGAGGCTTTATTACTGCCACTTTTAGTGAGTTTGGTACACATCCGGTGGATAGAGAGCTGTTTATTATGTTCAACATAGGAGGGCCAAGCACAGGAAGCAGCTCTTTCAGTAGTTTAGTTGGAATAGGGTCCAGTATGCAGCTTGAAGGTTTAGAGGCCATGATTATTTTCATCAATGTGTCAAGAGATATGGTACTAAAAACCTTGAGTGTCTCTCTTGATTTTATGTCCTGGCAAAGTTGTGTGGACTCAGGACAACTGAGCTTTGGAGGAATACGCAGATTTAAAGAGGAGTCCGTAATTTGCTTTCTAATGATCATGATCTTTTCCTCAAAGAAGTTCATGAATGTAACACTGCTAAAGTGAAAGCCATCCTCTCTTAGGGAATGCTGCTTTTTAGTTAGCTTTGCGACAGTATCAAAAAGAAATTTTGGATTATTCTTATTTTCCTCAATTAACTTGGAAAAATAGGATGATCGAGCAGCAGTGAGGGCTCTTCGATACTGCACGGTACTGTCTTTCCAAGCTAGTCAGAAGACTTTCAGTTTGGTGTGGCGCCATTTCCGTTCCAATTTTCTGGAAGCTTGCTTCAGAGCTCGGGTATTTTCTGTATACCAGGGAGCTAGTTTTTTATGGCAAATGTTTTTTGTTTTTAGGGGTGCGACTGCATCTAGGGTATTGCGCAAGGTTACATTGAGTTCCTCAGTTAGGTTGTTAACTGATTTTTGTACTCTGACGTCCTTGGGTAGGTGGAAGGATTCTGGAAGGGCATCTAGGAATCTTTGGGTTGTCTGAGAATTTATAGCACGACTTTTGATGATCCTTGGTTGGGGTCCGAGCAGATTATTTGTTGCGATTTCAAACGTAATAAAATGGTGGTCCGATAGTCCAGGATTATGAGGAAAAACATTAAGATCCACAACATTTATTCCACGGGACAAAACTAGGTCCAGAGTATGACTGTGGCAGTGAGTAGGTCCGGAGACATGTTGGACAAAACGACAGAGTCGATGATGGCTCCAAAAGCCTTTTGGAGTGGGTCTGTGGACTTTTCCATGTGAATATTAATGTCACCAAAAATTTGAATATTGTCTGCCATGACTACAAGGTCCGATAGGAATTCAGGGAACTCAGTGAGGAACGTTGTATATGGCCCAGGAGGCCTGTAAAGGCCTGTAAACAGTAGCTATAAAAAGTGAGTAGGCTGCATAGATTTCATGACTAGAAGCTCAAAAGACGAAAACGTCGTTTTTTTGTTTTTTNTCGCAAATGGAAGAAACACAAAAGAACTCTCAATCCCCCTTGGCTTGGTGCTCCATGCAAGATCTCACCTCGTGGAGTTGGAATGATCATGAGAACGGTGAGGAATCAGCCCAGAACTACACGGGAGGATCTTGTCAATGATCTCAAGGCAGCTGGGACCATAGTCACCAAGAAAACAATTGGCAACACACTACGCCGTGAAGTACTGAAATCCTGCAGCGCCCGCAAGGTCCCCCTGCTCAAGAAAGCACATATACATGCCCGTCTGAAGTTTGCCAATGAACATCTGAATGATTCAGAAGACAACTGGGTGAAAGTGTTGTGGTCAGATGAGACCAAAATGGAGCTCTTTGGCATCAACTCAACTCGCCGTGTTTGGAGGAGGAGGAATGCTGCCTATGACCCCAAGAACACCATCCCCCACCGTCAAACCTGGAGGTGGAAACATTATGCTTTGGGGGTGTTTTTCTGCTAAGGGGACAGGACAACTTCACCGCATCAAAGGGACGATGGACGGGGCCATGTACCGTCAAATCTTGGGTGAGAACCTCCTTCCCTCAGCCTGGGCATTGAAAAACACACGGCCAAGGCAACGTAGGAGTGGCTCAAGAAGAAGCACATTAAGGTCCTGGAGTGGCCTAGCCAGTCTCCAGACCTTAATCCCATAGAAAATCTGTGGAGGGAGCTGAAGGTTCGAGTTGCCAAACGTCAGCCTCGAAACCTTAATGACTTGGAGAAGATCTGCAAAGAGGAGTGGGACAAAATCCCTCCTGAGATGTGTGCAAACCTGGTGGCCAACTACCAGGAAACGTCTGACCTCTGAAATACTTATTTCCCTCATTAAAATGCAAATCAATTTATAACATTTTTCACATGCGTTTTTCTGGATTTTTTTGTTGTTATTCTGTAACTCACTGTTCAAATAAACCTACCATTAAAATTATAGACTGATCATTTCTTTGTCAGTGGGCAAACGTACAAAATCGGCAGGGGATCAAATACTTTTTTCCCTCACTGTGTATACATGTGAGATGAGTAGTGTAGAATATGTAAACATTATATAAATGGCATCGTTTAAAGTGGCTAGTGATACGTTTATTACATCCACTTTTTAATTATTAAAGTGGCTAGAGATTTGAGTCGATGGCCGAACGTCATAGGCAAGATTCAGTAGATGGTATAGATTACAGTGTATACATTTGATATGAGTAATGTCGGATATGTAAACATTATATACAAAATTGTTTAAAGTGGCTAGTGATACATTTGTTACATCCAATTTTCTATTATTTAAAGTGGCTAGAGATTTAAGTCAGTATGTTGGCAGCAGCTACTCAATGTTAGTGGTGGCTGTTTAACAGTCTGATGGCCTTGAGATAGAAGCTGTTTTTCAGTCTCTCGGTCCCAGCTTTGATTCACCTGTACTGACATCGCCTTCTGGATGATAGCGGGGTGAACAGGCAGTGGCTCGGGTGGTTGTTGTCCTTGATGATCTTTTTGGCCTTCCTGTGACATCAGGTGGTGTAGGTGTCCTGGAGGGCAGGTAGTTTAACCCCGGTGATGCGTTGTGCAGTCCTTACTACCCTCTGGAGAGCCTTACGGTTGTGGGCGGAGCAGTTGTCGTACCAGGCGGTGATACAGCCCGACAGGATGCTCTCGATTGTGCATCTGTAGAAGTTTGTGAGTGTTTTTGGTGACAAGCTGAAATTCTTCAGCCTCCTGAGGTTTTTCACCACGCTGTCTGTGTGGGTGGACCATTTCAGTTTGTCCGTGATGTGTACGCCGAGGAACTTAAAACTTTCCACCTTCTCCACTACTGTCACGTCGATGTGGATAGGGGGGTGCTCCCTCTGCTGTTTCCTGAAGTCCACGATCATCTCCTTAGTTTTGTTGACGTTGAGTGAGAGGAGTTGAGTTGGAGGCGTGCTTGGCCACGCAGTCATGGGTGAACAGGGAGTACAGGAGAGGGCTGAGAACGCACCCTTGTGTGGCCCCAGTGTTGAGGATCAGCGGGGTGGAGATGTTGTTTCCTTCCCTCACCACCTGGGGCCGTCCCGTCAGATAGTCCATGGCCCAGTTGCACAGGGCTGGGTTGAGACCTAGGGTCTCGAGTTTGGAGGGTACTATGGTGTTAAATGCTGAGCTGTAGTCGATGAACAGCATTCTTACATAGGTATTCCTCTTGTCCAGATGGGTTAGGGCAGTGTGATTGCGATTTGCGTCGTCTGTGGACCTATTGGGACGGTAAGCAAATTGGAGTGGGTCTAGGGTGTCAGGTAGGATGGAGGTGATATGATCCTTGACTAGACAAAGCACTTCATGATGACGGAAGTGAGTGCTACGGGGCGATAGTAATTTAGCTCCGTTACCTTCGCTTTCTTGGGAACAGGAACAATGGTGGCCCTCTTGAAGCATGTGGTAACAACAGACTGGGATAAGGATTGATTAAATATGTCCGTAAACACACCAGCCAGCTGGTCGGCGCATGCTCTGAGGACACGGCCAGGGATGCCATCTGGGCCGGCAGATGGATTATCAGTTTGTGACTGTGTGTGCATAACTCATCCATTTGGTTGCTCTCTGACAGACCATTGCTGACCTGGTGACAGAGAAGGATCTGTCAGAGGGAAGACTGTACCCTCCCCTGAACACCATCAGAGATGTCTCTCTCAAGCTGGCCGTTAAGGTGAGAGCACACACAGACACACACACAACTGCACGCACGCGCGCACACACACACAAACATGTCCTTAGGTCTTCATGCTTCCATACCCTCAATAGGTCTTCACACTTACACTGAGTATACCAAACGTTAGGAACACCTTCCTAATATTGAGTTGTCTTGCCCATTCACCCTCTGAATGGCACACATACAAAATTCTTCTTTAACCTGTCTCATCCCCTTCATCTACACTGATTTGAGTGAGGGGATAATAGCCTTCCCCTGGATTCACCTGGCCAGTCTATGTCCTGGAAAGAGCAGGTTTTCTTAGTGTTTTGTATACTACTCAGTCTATACAGTGTACACCTATGAACTATCGTGTGTGTGTGTTTGTGTGTCTTACAGATCGTGGAGTTTGCCTATGAGCACAAGTTGGCGATGCTGTACCCGGAGCCTGAGGATAAGGAGGCTTTTGTGCGCTCCCTCATCTACAGCCCTGACTATGACGAGTTTGCTGTGGACTCTTACCGCTGGCCAGAGGACGCCATGACCATCCAGTCATGCAAACTGTGATGTGGTGGAGAGACTGAGGGCGAGGGGCATGGGGCACAAAGGAGAAGTGATCCAGGAAGGGAATGAAGGAGACTACAGAAGTGCAATATCATCAAGACAATGGTGATTGTGGTTTTAATGTAGAAGAGAAAATATCTTTATGAATGTGATAGATATGAGCCAAAAGAGACATGATCAAATAAAATTGTTTAAATTATTGTTTACTTCATATCTGCTGTCATTGTGTTTGTGTGTGTACAGTACTTTTAGGGGTTTCTTGGGTAAGGTTTGGGCATTACTATTGTTTGCGCCCATGACCCTGTCCTACTAAGAGGGAAAATCCAATCTTCAAATCTAACAGAAAATGTGTGTATAAAACATAGAACTAGGAGAAAGACTGTTGGCTGTGATGCACAGGGTGAGAGGAGAGTGGGTCTTTGATGTCACATGTTAGATGTTTCCACTCAGCCGTTCCAAAGTAACATGGCTAACTCTTTTCCCATGGATATACTGGTAAGAGTCTGTCATCCATACACAAAGGCCGGGGTTATAGAGAAGCGTGTTGCCCTGTCAACAATGTGCCTATTAAAGGCAATATTCACAATGTTCATGGGCACCACATTCACTGTAAACTCGGCGGATGTTGGCTCAAGAGTAAATTAGAGTAAAACCATGAAATGCTTACGATTCCTTCCCAACGATACAGAGTTTAAAAATAATAAAATACAAATAAAATAGTAACATAAGACGAATAAAATAATATTAACAAGAATGGAGCTATGTACAGGGAGTAGCAGTACCAGATCAATGTGCAGAGGTATTTGAGGGAGATACCTTTTGTATATGTAGTGTATGTAAACACCCCTTCAAATTGATTGATTCAGCTATTTCATCCAAACCTGTTTCTAACAGGTGTATAAAATTGAGCACACCGCCATGCAATCTCCATAGACAAACATTGGCAGTAGAATGGCCTTACTGAAGAACTGTGACTTTCAACATCGGACCATCATAGGATGCCACCTTTCCAACAAGTCAGTTCGTCAAATTTCTGCCCTGCTAGAGCTGTCCCGGTCAACTGTAAGTGCTGTTATTGTGAAATGGAAACGCCTAGGAGCAACAACGGCTCAAGCACGAAGTGGTAAGCCACACAAGCTCAAGTGGTGCGTAAAAATCCTCTGTCCTCGGTTGCAACACTCACTACCTAGTTCCAAATTGCCTCTGGAAGCAATGTCAGAACTGTTAGTCAGGAGCTTCATGAATTGTGTTTCCAAGACTGAGCAGCCACACACATGATCACCATGAGCAATGCCAAATGTTGGCTGGAGTGGCGTAAAGCTCGCGCCGCCATTGGACTCTGGAGCAGTGAACACGCGTTCTCTGGAGTGATGAATCACTCTTCACCATCTGGAAGTCTGATGGATGAATCTGAAATTGGCGGATACCAGGAGAACGCTACCTGCCCCAATGCATAGTGCAAAGTTTGGTGGAGGAGTAATAATGGTCTGGGACTGTTCATGGTTTAGGCTAAGCCCCTGAGTTCCAGTGAAGGGAAATCTTAACTATACAGCATACAGTGACATTCTAGACAATTTTGTGCTTCCAACTTTGTGGCAACAATTTGGGGAAGGCCCTTTCCTGTTTTCACATGACAATGCCCCTGTGCACAAAGCGAAGACCATACAGAAATAGTTTGTCGATCTGTGTGGAAGAACTTGACTGGTCTGCACATGGCCTTGACCTCAAACCCGTCGAACACCTTTGGGATGAATTGGAACGCTAACTGCGAAACCAGGCCTAATCGCCCAAGGTCCGTGCCCGACCTCACTAATGCTCTTGTGGCTGAATGGAAGCAAGTCCCCGCACTAATGTTCCAACATCGAGTGGAAAGCCTTCCCAGAAGAGTGGACGCTATTACAGCAGCAAATGGGGGACCAACTCTATATTAATGCCCATCGTATTAGAATGAGATGTTCGAAGAGCAGGTGTCCACATACTTTTGGTCATGTAGTGTATGTACATGAAGGCAGGGTAAAGTGACTAGGCATCATAATAGATAATAATAAGAATAAAAGAAAGAACAGAGTTTCAGCAGCAAATTATGTGTAGAAGTGTGTTTGTGTCGGTACGCATGTGTGTGTTATGTGGTTGTGTGTGCGTATGTGAATGTCTGGGCGTTTTGTGTGGGGTTGTCAATTGAGTGTGTGTTAGTGTGTGTATATATAGTCTAGTGAGTGTGCACAAGGTCAGTGCAAGATAGGGTCAGTGCAGATAGTCAATGAATGGTTATCTGAACTATTTAGCAGTCTTATGGCTTGGGGGTAGAAGCTGTCTCGGAGTCTGTTGATACGAGAGCTGACACCGCCTGATATAGAGGTCCTGGATGGCAGGGAGCTCGACCCCAGTGATGTACTGGGCTGTCTGCACCACCCTCTGTAGCTCTTTGCGGTCGAAGGCAGTGCATTTGCCATCCCAAGCGGTGATGCAGTCAGTCAAAATGCCTTCAATGGTGCAGCTGTATAACATTTTGAGGATCCGAGGGCCCATGCCAAATCTTCAATGGTATTGAATGTATCTCGGAACATAGCAAAACAGTCTTGTAGTCTCACATCTGCTTTATCCGACCACTTCCGTAATGAGCGCATCACTGGTACTTCCTGTTTGAGCCTTGTTTGTAAACAGGAAGCACGAGAATGGAGTCATGGTCAGATTTGCCGAAGAGCGGGCATTGTATGCATTTCTGTGGGTGGAATAAGTGGCCAAGAGTTAACGCCCCTAGTTTTGGTGAAAGTGAGGTAGGACGGTTATATGCCTCCACGCATTAGTCTCCACCTACCCGAAACACTGCCTCTGGATGAGCAGTTTCTTGTTTGTTTCTGGCCCCATACAGTTCGATTGAATGTCAGAATTTATGTAGACAGGCATGATAATTATGGTTGAGAACTCTCTTGGTATATAAAAGGGTCAGAAGCTTACCATTAGGTATTCTATATAAGGTGTGCAAACAATAAGGTTTGAGTCCTAACCATACTCACTGTATTATTGTCTGTCAGATTATGTGAGTGGAGTTGAGTGGTCAGAAATCCCGCTCATTGCTCATGGAGCGGTGCTCAAGCTCTGGTGCTCCATGTCCTTTCCAACCACTCCACTAAAATCCGCTCAAGAGAAAAAACACCCATCAATTTGTGTGACTGCCTGGACTTACCATTTGGTTTTGAAGTATTGACACCAAACCATATGTTTTGAATGAAAAGTATTATAATAAACATGAAAAGGTGAATGTAAGAAGCGCTCATCATTTCAAATAGGCTCCATGTCATATTAAACAGCATATAAACACTCTAAATAGGTCAGGAGCCAGACACGGAGCCAGAAATAGGCTATAGCCTATAAATAAATGTATTGTGAAACATTTGCAATTGCGACACACTAGGCTGGTAGGAAGTCAGGGATATTAAGCACTCCGCATTTAAACAACATGTTGTTGTATTAAATCATCATAGTCTATAAATTGTGCATATAAGCTGTGACTTACTTAGAATTAAATACAAATTAAACGAACAATGCCTCATTGCCTTTGAATTCATTTTTAGAAACACCAGTTTGGCCAGAGTCTTTGGCTTCAGGCTCATGTGAAGCCAAAGACTCAGTCTTGTCCCATCACTACAACTCCCGTACGGACTCGGGAGAGGTGAAGGTCGAGAGCCGTTCATCCTCCACCGCTGGCCTGGAGAGCAGGCCAGCAGCGGAGAATATCCTCTCCGTGCTTGCAGAGCCACTGGAGGTGTTAAACACAATTTTGGCCACTCTTGCCAGGTTTGAGTTTTTTTTATTTTAGGTACTGTAGGCCTAAAGGTTTTTATGGAAAATAACCCAACCAGGCCTCCCGAGTGGCGCAGCGGTCTAAGGGTTAGGCAGGCTGGGATGTCCTTGTCCCATTGCGCTCTAGCGACTCCTGTGGCGGGCCGGGCGCATGTACGCTGACTCGGTCGCCAGTGTATACGGTGTTTCCTCCGACACATTGATGCGGCAGGCTTCCGGATTGAGCAAGCATTGTGTCAAAGAAGCAGTGCGCCTTGGAGGGGTCGTGTTTCGGAGGATGAACGGCTCTCGACCTTCGCCTCTCCCGAGTCTGTACGGGAGTTTCAGTGATGGGACAAGACTGTAACTACCAATTGGGAAGAAAAAGGGCAAAAAAATAAATAATAACTAAGTAAAATAAATAACCCAACCAAAGGGAAAGCTCCTTGAAAGATGGAATATGCCAGGCCTCTTGGGCCAAAATCAATTATGGCCTATTGTATAAAACATAAATGAAGGAAACTTTTAAGAGTTCAGATTTAGCTAACCACCTCATTCCTTAGTAAGTACACCATCATGCTTTCGGGATTTGTGTCTTTTCAGATTCCACAATGATTCTTTGGCTGTGGACATTACATCACAGCACTCTCTCTCTTGCTCTTGGTCCTCATCTTTGTAAGTCACCTTGCTTTTGTACCTGTGTAATTTTTCTGTATTTTTATTAAAATATTTAGCGAAGGGCCCATAGCAGCACACAAGTAGACTACAAATGCATGCTGGGCCGGGTATGCCCTGAGCTCGTGAAGTGAGCACTATTGGAGCGGGAGAGAACACTCCAGCCTTTGGGAATCTCGCTCCACTCTCCAGTCAAATTGGGCAGGCTCCACTCCAGCGCTGCTCCTTCTTAAAAACCTTGTCTTTACACCCTCTTGAGAACTGTATTGTTTGTTTTGAGTCTTCAGTACGTCTTCCAGCCCCTGGTAAGACTGATCTTATTCCCCCTAATGACTCACAACCACCCTGAGAGCACTGTCTGAGACATTATTTGTCCGTCTGGTTATTTATTTGAGAAGTTCAAGAAGTAAAGTAAAAACATTGATTGTAATGTTCTCTTTTGAAGACAGAGTAACCAATAAAAACAAATAAAAATACAGACACTGACTTCAGCACAGTGAGAGCTACCCATGGACTGATGCTGCTGAGCAGTGACCTTCAGCTTCTGTCTGGGTGTGAGAAGTGGTCAACCCCGTAATACAGATCACTTTGTCAAACAGGTGACTGGGCAGGGCCATGTTTTTAGGCAGCAACAGACCTTAGAATGTCCGAACATAGCTACATAGCTCTATCACGTCTTGTAATATGTGATGTGACATGAGAGCTTAATATATGGTTCCTTTATGAAAAAGGCTTGCAAAAGAAATTAGAACATCCGACCATACAGCAGCTATCACGACGATGCAATGTTATGTGGGGACTTTTGACATGTCTGGTTCATTTATGATACCACTGCTTTGTTTTTTGTCTTTTATCCACTCAGTTATAAGTGATGCTCTCTTTCCCGTCCTTCAGACGATAAAGCAATTATTTATCCTCTTCATCCCCTTATCTTTACGCAAAGTGCTCCAGCAGTCAACCCCCTGCCTAGAATGAAGATAGGAGTTTGAAGGTAGTCCTTGAAGTACATCCACAGGTACACCTCCAATTGACTCAAAGGATGTCAATTAGCCTATCAGAAGCTTCTAAAGCCATGACATAATTTTCTGGAATTTTCCAAGCTGTTTATCAGTCAACTTAGTGTATATAAACTTCTGACCCACTGGAATTGTGATACAGTGAATTATAAGTGAAATAATCTGTCTGTAGACAATTACTTGTCATGCACAAAGTAGATGTCCTAACCGACTTGCCAAAACTATAGTTTGTTAACAATACATTTGTGGAGTGGTTGAAAAACGAGTTTTAATGACTCCAACCTAAGTGTATGTAAACTTCCGACTTCAACCGTATTTGGCTAAGGTGTATGTAAACTTGACTTCAACTGTAGGTTTTCACACAATCCAAAGGGTAATTACTAACAACACCATGCTCTAAGGGATATTGAGTCTGCTTTTTTGTTTTACCCATCTACCAATAGGTGCCCTTCTTTGCGAGGCATTGGAAAACCTCCCTGGTCTTTGTGGTTGAATCTGTGTTTGAAATTCACTGGACCTTACAGATAATTCTATGTGGGGTACAGAGATGAGGTAGTCATTAA
Source organism: Hucho hucho (assembly GCA_003317085.1). NCBI lineage: Eukaryota > Metazoa > Chordata > Actinopteri > Salmoniformes > Salmonidae > Hucho > Hucho hucho. The sequence continues at coordinate 79,803 of QNTS01001690.1, read as the reverse complement.
AAAAGAATGTTAAACACTATTATTGCACATGCAACTTATGATGGGACTTGTTAAATGTTTACTCCTGAATCCATTTAGACTTGCTATAACAACGGGTTTGAATACTTGACTCAAGACATTTCAGCTTTTCATTTTAAATTAATTTGTAAAAATGTCTAAAAACACAATTCCACTTTAACATTATGGGGTATTGTGTGTAGGCCAGTGACAAAAAAAATCTAAATTTAATTCATTTCAAATTTAACCTGCAACACAACAAAATGTGGAAAAAGTATAGGGGTGTGAATACTTTCTCAAGGCACTGTACAATTCCACATGCCTACGTTTGTGACTAGAAAACTCAAGGAGAGCCACTACAGTAATCAGACATAGGCCTACACAATGTACTGACATTTGGTAGCCTTTGGTGACGTTTTAGACAGTGTCAGAATATGATGTTGTGCATTTGCACAATGTGTAAAGAGATGTGTCATTTAATCAGATATACATTTTTATTAACAGTTTAATACACTTTAAAACGTTTCTTAACATTACATTTGGAAATAGGTGTTATACATAGTCCCCTGTAAGGACAAATTCAAAGAACAGTCTGTTTTTTTTCTTTTTCTGTAAGGTTTTCAAAACATGTCTAATAATAACGTTTTAATAGTCTGTTTGGACAAATAATCTCAATCTTATCTCAAGAGAACACATCTTGTTATGCTCTGGCAATGTATAAAATCTGGTTAATGTGTACCGTTTGATAAACAGCATACCGAGCATGACCAATGCAAATGAGCATGCATACCGCGTCTGTTCAAACTGCGTGTGTAATGTGCTCTTGGAGTTGCATTGCAAGAGTCTTCAAGAGAACGTTAGCTCCCACCATTCAGCAGTGATTATTGGAAATTATTCATCACCACCACCTGACCATGGAACAGTATATTTAGTTCAGTTTCAGTAACTCATCACCAGCTCTTGAACACGTTTCTGCTTTTCCACCATGGACGGACGTGAAATCTGGAATCGGACAACTCTAACACTTCTCAATGAATCTTGGGACAATGAGTGCAATGACCCTTATTATAATTTTGTCCATCTAACAGAGACCACTATTTTACCTTCTCTCATTGGATTCCTCTGTTCAACAGGGCTCGTAGGAAACATTCTGGTCTTGGTGACTATCCTAAGGTATGTATCACAGCATTCCAGTTGAATCAAAGTTGTTTCAACATAATTTATCAACATATTGTAAAGTGGAAAATACATTAGATTTGAAAAAAACCATCATCTCATTTCAACCAGCGTTGTAAACATTGCAATTAAGGTAAAACTTAAATTGACTTAACCTGCCTAATGGGTTCATACATCAATCTAATTTCAAGATGATCATCAGAACTATGTATATGTTGAAATTACATAGAAAATTCCACAGAAACATTAACCTCTACAGGATTGGTGGGTCCCCCACAGGACGGTTGCGCTAACGTAGGCTAATGAGATTAGCATGAGGTTGTAAGTAACAAGAACACTTCCCAGGACATAGACATATCTGATATTGGCAGAAAGCTTTAATTCTTGTTAATCTAACTGCACTGTCCAATTTACAGTAGCTATTACAGTGAAAGAATACCATGCTATTGTTTGAGGAGAGTGCACAGTTATGAACATCAAAAGCTATTAATAAACCATGGTTTATTCTTTGTATTATATTTTACCAGATCTAATGCGTTATTCTCCTACATTCATTTCACATGTCCACAAACTTCAAAGTATTTCCTTTCAAATGGTATCAATAATATGCATATCCTTGCTTCAGGTCCTGAGCTACAGGCATTTAGATTTGGGTATGTCATTTTAGGTGAAAATTGAAAAAAAGGTGCAGATCCTTTTAAACCTTAAAAGATAGGGGCATGGATCAGAAAACCAGTCAGTATCTGGTGTGACCACCATTTGCCTCATGCAGCGCTACATCTCCTTCGCATAAAATAAATAATCTAATAGTATATTTTTTGTAGGGGGTAGATATGGATTGTGGCTTCCATCAATGTAATTGTCTGCATAATTTCCAATACCCATGTATATTTTTTGTAAACACGTACACTACAGTTCAGAAGTTCGGGATCACTTATAAATGTCCTTGTTTTTGAAAGAAAATAATTTTTTGTCCATTAAAATAACATTGAATTGATCAGAAATACAGTGTAGACATTGTTAATGTTGTAAATGACTATTGTAGCTGGAAACGGCTGATTTTATGGAATGTCTACATAGGCGTACAGAGGCCCATTATCAGCAACCATCACTCCTGTCTTCCAATGGCGCGTTGTGTTAGCTAATCCAAGTTTATAATTTTAAAAGGCTAATTGATCATTAGAAAGCCCTTTTGCAATTATGCTGAAAACTGTTTTACTGATTAAAGCAATAAAACTGGCCTTCTTTAGACTAGTTGAGTATCTGGAGCATCAGCATTTGTGGGTTCGATTACAGGCTCAAAATGGCCAGAAATAAAGAACTTTCTTCTGAAACTCGTCAGTCTATTCTTGTTCTGAGAAATGAAGGCTATTCTGTGCGAGAAATTGGCAAGAAACTGAAGATCTCATACAATGCTGTGTACTACTCCCTTCACAGAACAGCGCAAACTGGCTCTAACCAGAAAAGATTAAGATGGGCAAAAGAACACAGAAACTGGACAGAGGAACTCTGCCTGGATGCTTCTGTGTGTCGCTCTGAATGGGAGTCTGTTGGATGACTGGTGTGGTGTAGTTGTTGAGCGGCTTCACTGCAAGTATATCTACTGAATGTTTTGGATAAAAAAAAATGCCCTGTGGACGGCGCTTAATTGGAGCCAATTTCCTCCTACAACAGGACAATGACCCAAAGCACAGCTCCAAACTATGCAATTACTATTAAGGGAAGAAGCAGTCAGCTGGTATTCTGTCTATAATGGAGTGGCCAGCACAGTCACCGGATCTCAACCCTATTTTAAACTTTTTTTTACTAGGCAAGTCAGTTAAGAACAAATTGTTATTTACAATGACGGCCTACTGGGGAACAGTGGGTTAACTGCCTTGTTCAGTGGCAGAACGACATATTTTTACCATGTCAGCTCTGAGATTCGATCCAGCAACCTTTTGGTTACTAGCCCAATGCTCTAAACACTAGGCTACCTGCCGCCCCTATTGAGCTGTTGTGGCAGTAGCTTGACCGTACGGTACGTAAGAAGTGCCCATCAAGCCAATCCAATTTAAGGGAGGTGCTTCAGGAAGCTTGGGGTGAAACCTCTTCAGATTACCTCAACAAACTGACAACTAGAATGCCAAAGGTCTGCAAAGCTGTAATTGCTGCAAATGGAGGATTCTTTGATGAAAGCAAAGTTTGAAGGACACAATTATTATTTCAATTAAAAATCAGTATTTTTAACCTTGTCAACGTCTTGACTATATTTCCTATTCATTTTGCAACTCATTTCTAGTATGTTTTCATGGAAAACAAGAACATTTATTTGTGACCCCAATCTTTTGAACGGTAGTGTATATAAAATATATTTTTAAATTTTCACCTAACCCTACCACCCCTCCCCTAGTTGGAGTAAACTAATAGACAACACTTAGGCTTCTACTTCCAGCTTATACATACATAGTATATTTTACAATATTTATCTTTTGTTTGTTTTTAGTCCTATCCTTCAGCTACCCTCAACACCTCCCATCTATCTCTGAAGACCATCCAGCTTTTATTTCTATTTGCCATATATTTTTCAACTTTGCTGTGATGTTTCACAAAACTTCTGAACCTTTCTATTCTCATAGTTTCTAAAGATTGTAAATTAAAGAAAAATTGTTGCTAAGATTTTCTTATATTATTGTTAGATTGACTACGACTTTTTATATCACCCAGCAGTGCTATTTGCAGAGTTAGCCCCAGGTAAATGTTGCAATCGTACAGCCATTTGTACAGCCATTCCTGAACCTGTGATATATATATATATATATATATATATATATATATATATACACACATACACACATTTGAAGTTGGAAGTTTGCATACACTTAGGTTGGAGTCATTAAAACTCGTTTTTCAACCACTCCACAAATGTATTGTTAACAAACTATTGTTTTGGCAACTTTGTGCATGACGCAGGTAATTTTTCCAACAATTTTTCCAACAAGTTTACAGACAGATTATTTCACTTATTATTCACTGTATCACAATTCCAGTGGGTCAGAAGTTTACAAATCAAATTTTATTTGTCACATACACATGGTTAGCAGATGTTAATGCGAGTGTAGCGAAATGCTTGTGCTTCTAGTTCCGACCATGCAGTAGTATCTAACAATTTCACAACAACTACCTTATACACACACAAGTGTAAAGGAATGAATACGAGTATGTACATATAAATGTATGGATGAGCGATGGCCACACGGCATAGGCAAGATGCAGTAGATGGTATAGAGTACAGTATATACATATGAGATGAGTAATGTAGGATATGTAAACGTTAGATAAAGTGGCATTGTTTAAAGTGGCTAGTGATACATTTACACTAAGTTGACTGTATCTTAAAACAGCTTGGAAAATTCAAAAAAAAATGTCATGGCTTTAGAAGCTTCTGATAGGTTAATTGACACCATTTGAGTCAATTGGAGGTGTACCTGTGGCTGTATTTCAAGGCCTACCTTCGAACTCAGTGCCTCTTTGCTTGACATCAAGGGAAAATCAAAAGAAATCAGCCAAGACCTCAGAAAAACAACTGTAGACCTCCACAAGTCTTGTTCATCCTCAGGAGCAATTTCCAAATGCCTGAAGGTACCACGTTCATCTGTACAAACAATAGTACGCAAGTATCAACACCATGAGACCACGCAGCCGTCTTACCGCTCAGGAAGGAGACGCGTTCTGTCTCCTAGCCTCTTTGCGCACGGATCCCGCTAGCGGGATCGTTTTCAGAGCAAACATAACGCGGCAAATACAAAATAAATTTTTTTAATATTTAACATTCTTCGATATACAAGTGTTGCATAGCCATCAAAAGCTCTGCTTCTTGGCAATATCACTGCGTTGTCAGATTTCAAAAAGGCTTTACGGCGAAAGCACCACATTTGATTGTTTGAGGCTAGTACCTCACATATTTTCCACATTAGCATAAATTCATATCCAGCTCGGTTCTCAAAATGTCCATATCACAGCTAATATAAATCGCTTACCTTTCAAATAACTTCTGCTGAGGGCTTCCCAAGTGTCCAAACAAGAGAATCCATGGTTCTTTTGTTAGAAAAAGTAATTCATTATATCCATAAATCTCTGTTTGGTTGGCACGTTATGTTCAGCTACTCCACCAAGCATTGTCAGTCTACTCGCCCATTGTACAGTGAAGAAAACGCGTTCAAGTTATACCTCTCATCTTTTCACAAACAAATCAAATATCATTAATAATGCATCCTTATGTATACTTTTATGAATAATAGCGATCATATTTTACACGGATGGTAACTGAAACGTTATAAGAGGAAAAGAAAGCTGGGCGCGTTCACGTTCTCGTGAACGTGCACGGTTGTTTACCTTTTTCCCCTCCTGTAGTCTTTCTTCTTCTATAAGGATCTCCTCAGGGCTATTTCCTCCAGACACTTTCCAGAGACTGTTGACATCCAGTGGAAGCCATAGGTACTGCAACCTGTGTCCTACTCAGGTTTTTGCCTGCTATATCTGTTCTGTTATACCCACAGACGATATCTTAATGGTTTTAGAAACTTCAGAGTGATTCCTATCCAATAGTACTAATTATGTGCATATCCTAGCTTCTGGCCCTGAGTGGCAGGCATTTAACTTTGGGCACGTCAGACAGGCGAAAATTTGGAAAATGGGACCCTACCCCTAAGAGGCTAGAGATGAACGTACTTTGGTGCAAAAAGTGCAAATCAGTCCCAGAACAACAGAAAATGATCTTGTGAAGATGCTAGAGGAAACAGGTACAAAAGTATCTATATCCACAGTAAAACGAGTCCAAAACGAGTCCACAAAATCCCCATAAAAAAAGCCAGACTACGGTTTGCAACTGCACATGGGGACAAAGTTCGTACTTTTTGGAGAAATGTAATCTGGTCTGATGAAACAAAAATAGAACTGTTTGGCCATAATGACAATCATTATGTTTGGAGGAAAAAGGGGAATGCTTGCAAGCTGAAGAACACCATCCCAACTGTGAAGCATGGGGGTGGCAGCATCATGTTGTGGGGGTGCTTTGCTGCAGGAGGGACTGGTGCACTTCACAAAATAGATGGCATCATGAGGAAGAAACATTATGTGGATATATTGAAGCAACATCTCAAGACATCAGTCAGGAAGTTAAAGCTTTGTCGCAAATGGGTCTTCCAAATGGACAATGACCCCAAGCATACTTCCAAAGTTGTGGCAAAATGGCTAAGGACAACAAAGTCAAGGTATTGGAGTGGCCATCACAAAGCCCTGACCTCAATCCCATAGGAAATTTGTGGCCAGAATTGAAAAAGCATGTGCGAGCAAGGAGGCCTACAAACCTGACTCCCTTACATAAGCTCTGTCAGGAGGAATGAGCCAAAATTCACCCAACTTATTGGGGGAAGCTTGTGGAAGGCTACCCGAAACATTTGACCCAAGTTAAACAATTTAAAGGCAATGCTACCAAATACTAATTGAGTGTATGTAAACTTCTGACCCACTGGGAATGTGATGAAAGAAATAAAAGCTGAAATAAATAATTCTCTACTATTATTCTGACATTTCACATTCTTAAAAAAAAGTTATGATCCTAACTGACTTAAGACAGGACATTTTTCCTATAATTAAATGTCAGGAATTGTGAAATACTGAGTTTAAATGTATTTGGCTAAGGTGTATGTAATCTTCCGACTTCAACTGTATATATACACACAGTTGAAGTCGGAAGTTTACATACACCTTAGCCAAATACATTTAAACTCAGTTTTTCACAATTCCTGACAGGCCTGGCTTTCTAGTGCCTTGATATTATTGTTGGATCTGATCTTAATATCTAACATTTCAATGGTCATAATAAATAGATATGCCGATAGTGGACAACCTTGTTTTACTCCTCTTGACAGTTTAATACTTTCTGAGAAGTAGCCATTATTTACTATTTTACCCCTATGGTTACTATACATAACTTTAACCCATTGTTTTAGAGATTCTCCAAAATTGAAATACTCCAGGCATTTAAATATAAATTCCAGTCATACTTTTAAAAATGTTTGGTGCCAGCGAAGATGACATAAGAAAGTAGTCAAGACAACTTGCTGGAGCCTACGCCATGGATATCTCACTAGGTCAGAATATTTAAGCCTCCATAAATCCACTAGTTCCAATATATCCATGATTTTCATGATTTCCTTAAGTGCATAAGGGTGATCGTTTGTAGTGTGATTTCCTTTACAGTCCATTGAGGCATTTAAAACCGTATTATAATCTCCCACCATAATAATAGAGTCTTGTAGGCTTGATAAATTATTAATATACAGTGCCAGTCAAAAGCTGACACACCTACCTAATAATATCAAGGCACTAGAAAGCCAGGTCTTAAAAACAAAGGTGTCATTGTTTGCTTATTCATGATATATATATATATATATATATATATATATATAAAAATTCTTAGTATTTTAACCCCTTTTTCATGTCACTCTCCTTCTTTGTCACTCTCCTTCTTGGTCAAATAGCCTTTACACTGCCTGGAGGTGTGTTGGGTCATTGTCCTGTTGAAAAACAAATAGTCCCACTAAGCGCAAACCAGATTTGGTGGCATATCGCTGCAGAATGCTGTGGTAGCCATGTTGGTTAAGTGTGCCTTGAATTCTAAATAAATCACAGACAGTGTCACCAGCAAAGCACCATCACACCTCCTCCATGCTTCACAGTGGGAACCACAAATGCGGAGATCAACCGTTCACCTACTCTGCATCTCAAAGACACGATGGTTGGAAACAAAAGTATCAAATTTGGACTCATCAGACCAAATGACAGATTTCCACCAGAAATGTCCATTGCTCGTGTTTCTTGGCACAAGCAAGTCCTCTTCTTATTGGTGTCCTTTAGTATGGTTTCTTTGCAGCAATTTGACCATGAAGGCCTGATTCATGCTTTCTCCTCTGAACGGTTGACATTGAGATGTGTCTGTTACTTTAACTTTTTTGGGCTGCGATTTAACCCTGCTCTCACTCGAAGCCCTATCCAGGGCCCGCTCAATCAAGAAACAAGCCCACATGCTTTGACTATAGACTCAGTTGCGACGCACAAGGTAAACCACATCACAATAGCCAATTCCACTCAAACGCCAACAAGTTAATCGGTTTTCACCATGAACACAAATGACATGTTGTTGCGAACAAACACTACACTTTGTGGGGAATATAACCACAAAACGCAACTCTGAAAGGCGCTACCTGGAAACAGTCCTGGAGGACTGCTTAACCAGTGATACGCTAATTTATTCGGGCTCGACACTATTGCTCACCTCTCAGACATTGTTCAATGATCTCAAATGGGCTGTGAACCCAGCTAACCGTTGGTCAAAAACAGAACAATGTGAAACTAAAAAAGAAAGAAGAACCAAGGCACTCTTCATATAATTAACTAAAATGCCTTTATTGGTATGGCATGTTCAATAGAAACAAAGTTTTTAAAAAACAACGCGTTTCGGCTGCATGGCCTTCGTCAGGGAGTACAAAGAAATAATACAATGTCCTCTAATGTGAAACTAAACTTTGAGGTTTCACTCAGACTACCTCGGCTCTCACAATGCGACTCATGCTGAAACAACACTTCCAAAACGTAGCGCTTGACTCGAATGTTACTAGACTCGAAACTGAACACCTGCTACTCTGAGAAGACTTGATGGATCGTTTAGTCCCACTGATGGATTGAAAAAAACAAGTTACCGTGCCGTCTCTACTGACCACACTGTCTTCTCCTAACGCTGGCTACAACACAGTCATCTACAAGGAGTATCTGTCAAAAGGACCCCTTGGGAAAACGAGGTTTTGACACCTCTTGGTGTAGAATCTGACTCAAACAGATATTACGATATCTCGACACATTCAAATCAACAAACCTGATAGACTATTATTTTCATGATTTCGAGCCAGCAGTCTCTGTGTGAGCAACTTCCCTCCTCCTTAGAGTCATGCGATACTGTAGCTAAGATTAACTTCTCTTGTCCTTCGGACACTTCCGCAAGCACCAATGCCGAAACAAAGCATCAACGTTCAGAGTGGACTCTGCTTCCGATGATACGCTTTGAGGGGGACTGAACCCCCTTACAATGAAACTAACAGTGTCAGTCCCGCCACTGATCCGGTGACTCCACTGGTGAAACAAGCCCCTCAAATGATCGTTTGGTCCCACTGATGGATTGGGGATAACCTTAGAATACATCTGAGATATCACTCTGGTAGATGTCTAGGGTATGATAATTGATTCCTATTTACGTGCCAGCGAGTCTTTTGCCCAGGCGTTTGACTATTATTTTATCTTTAAAAATATATATAATTTCCACTCGTATGGCTGTCATCTCTGTCCGAAACGGTATTCACGTTCGAGTTTGATTTTGTCGACATTATCACCTGGGTTCTGTAGCGGAATTCTTTCACCACACTTTCAGGATCTTCACCCTCATTTTCATTAATGTCAGTAAGTACTAGATTTTCTCGCTTTGATCTAGTCTGTATTTCAAGTAAGGCTTCTCTTAGAAACATGTTCTTTTTTAAGTTCTTTAACGTCTGTTTAATAGTACTGACTGTACCTTTTATCTTATTTGTTTCTTTCACCATTGTCACAGCTTTTTCGTCACTCATTCCTAGGCTCGCCTTCATATCCTTTATTTCTTAAATGACATGTTCAAGTATGCCCAATTTATTATTTATTGATTTTAGCAGGTTGGTTTCCACTCTTACTGTGCCAAGTGGTAAAAATCCTCTGTGTCTGTCGGAATCGCGTTTGGGTCTCAATTTTTAACCCTGGATCCTCTCCGACATCTTTTGGCCTTGACTGCGTTGTAAAATGTATCAATAAACTCCTCTAGCCTTATACATTTTTTGGGATTATCCAGCTTGAATGTTAATACTCACGAGTAAATAGATCAGTGTAGTGCTGCTATTTAGTCCGTTTTAGAGATATTGAATATTGCGATTTCTCATGAGGCATTCTGCACCGCCATCTTCAGTCCGTCATCTCTCTTCTGTCTGTTCTAGAATTACCAAACGAGAGATTGAGGTCAGGTGATACCTCAATGGGTGACATGTCTGGGGAGTATGCAGTCCATGAAAGAACTGGGAAAGTTTCAGCTTCAAGAAATTGTTTACAGATCCTTGCGACATGGGGCCATGCATTATAATGCTGAAACATGAGGTGATGGCGGCGGATGAATGACAATAGGCCTCGGGATCTCGTCACGGTATCTCTGTGCATTCAAATTGTCACCGATAGAATGCAATGGTGTTCGTTGTCCGTAGCTTATGCCTGCCCATACCATAAAACCCACTGCCACCATGGGGCACTCACATAACGTTGACATCAGCAAACCACTCACCCACAAGACGCCATACATGCTGTCTGCCATCTACCCGGTACAATAGAAAATGGGATTCATCCCGTGAAGAGCACACTTCAGCCATTGGCCATTGAAGGTGAGCATTGCCCACTGAAGTCGGTTACCATGCCAAACTGCAGTCAGGTCAAGACCCTAGTGAGGACAACGAGCACGCAGATTAGCTTCCCTGAGACGGTTTCTGACCGTTTGTGCAGAAATTATTAATTTGTGCAAACCCACAGTTTCATAAGCTGTCTGGTGGCTGGTTTCAGACAATCCCGCAGGTGAAAAAGCCAGATCTGGAGGTCCTGGGCTGGCGTGGTTACAGTACATGTCGTCTGCGATTGTCTACAATTATGTTGATGTTATGCAGACTGGTCTCATGGACTCGGCATAACATTGTACATTTAAATCCAGGATACTCAAATTAGTATGATATGTTACGTTTGGTATGGTTACACAAGATAGATGGTTATAGTGCAAACGTCTAGGAACCCAAAGGTTGCGAGTTCAAATCTCAATATGGACAACTTTTGCATTTTAGCAACTTTTCAACTATTTAGCATGTTAGCTAACCCTTCCCCTAACCCTAACATTAACCCTTTTAGCTAACCCTAACCTTAACCCTTAACCACTAAGGGAGAAGCGGCGCGCTAGCGACACTACCCGGTGAAATGTAAGGCGCCAAATTCAAAATCCAAAAGTTGAATTATTAAACATTCATCAATATACAAGTGTTGCATAGTCATCAAAAGCTCTGATTCTTGGCAATATCACAGCGTTGTCAGATTTATGCATTAGCATAAATTCATAACCAGCGCGGGTCACACAAAACCCATATAAGAACTAAAATAAATCTCTTACCTTTCGAAGAACTTCTGCTGAGGGCTTCCCAAGTGTCCAACGAAGACATCCAATGGTTCTTTTGTAAGAAAAAGTCATTTATTATATCCATAAATCTCTGTTTGGTTGGTGCGTTATGTTCATAAAATCCACCGTCGAGTCACCCGTTGTACAGTGAAGAGAAAGCGTTGAAATTATACCTATCATATTTCTCCAAACAAATCAAACATAATTTTTAATGTATCCTTAGGTATTCTTTTATGTATATTTACTATAATATTTCAACCGGATTATAGCCTGAACGATAAGAAAGGAAAATAAAGTGGTGCGCTCTCACGTTCTCGTCCCCGGAAAAAGTTGTCATTTCTACTTCCTTCAGTAATTCTTCTTCTGTACGGTTCTGTTCAGTGCTAAAGCCTCCAAACCCTGTCTAAAGACTGTTGACATCCAGTGGAAGCCATAGGTACTGCAGTCTCAGTCCTAGATAACATAGAAATCAATAGGTGGCCTGGTATATCAGGTTTTCGCCTGCTATATCAGTTCTGTTATACTCACATACATTATCCTAACACTTTTAGAAACTTCAGAGTGTTTCCTATCCAATAGTATGAAGTATGTGCATATCCTATTTTCTGGGCCTGAGTGGCAGGCAATTTACTTTGGGCACGCCAGACTCTCCAAAACCGTCACCTCTGCTGCCGCTCCCTAAGAAGTTAAACCTAACTCTGAAACTTAACTGTAACCGCTAGCATAGCTAACGTTAGCCAACTAGCTAACGTTAGCAACCTAGCCACCTAGCTAGAATTTGTAACATATCATACATTTAGCAAATTCTTTACATATTGTACATTTTGCAAATAAGTAACATATAATCCAAATTGTAATTCATAACATATCATACAAAATGGGTGACGGACATCCACAAATTTAATACATACCATGCGAAACGTAACATATCATACTAAATGGAGTGTCTCGGATATCCGTACAGAATTATAGGAAATTCTCTGAGACCAGGTTGCATTATGGTAGATAAATTAACTTTCAATTCTCTGGCAACAGCTCTGGTGGACTTTCCTGCAGTCAGCATGCCAATTGCCAATCCCTCAAAATTTGAGACATCTGTGGCATTGTGTTGTTTGACAAAACTGCACATGTTGAGTGGCATTTTATTGTCCCCAGCACAAGGTGCACCTGTGTAATGTTCATGCTGTTTAATCAGCTTCTTGATATGCCACACCTGTCAGGTGGATGGATTATCTTTGCAAAGGAGTAATGCTCACTAAAAGGGAATTAAACAAATTTCTGGTTGAGGGTTGGGCTAAGATTACATAAGAAATGTGATTGGTTAATAAGGTAGGGGTTGGGATTGGGATGGGAACCAGCATGCTTGTGTATAAACCTGTGAATGTTAATGACATCCTCCACCACCACCATCACCAACCTACCTACCATTCTTTCTGCCCTTTGAGGCACAACAGCCCTCAGAACAAAATGCAGTAATTATGCAGTACACTATTGTTAGTTCTGAATGTATTAAACAGAGTACAGACAGTGCTAAGATGTGTGTTATTTTACAGGACCACAAAGAAGACAGTTCCAGATGTATACATCTGTAACCTGGCCGTGGCTGATGTGGTCCACGTGACAGTCATGCCCTTCCTGATCCACCAGTGGGCGCGGGGGGGACACTGGGTGTTTGGCAGCACCCTCTGCACCATCATCACCTCCCTGGACAACTGCAATCAGGTGGCCTGTGCAGCCGTCATGACCGCTGTCAGCCTGGACAGGTGAGTAATATGAGATGGGTCAGCTTGCCTGAGTGTCAGTCTGTTTGTGCTCTATTGCCGGTTGGCAAGAGAGACCAGCACATAAAAACACCAACATTACAATTAAGTCATCAATTTCTGTCCTAAGCCCTGATCTTCACATTGGAACATGTCCTTGCAAGCCATGCACTGAGTAGGTAATAAGACACTTCATTAGATTCTGATCATAATTGGGGAGTTAACTTTGCCAAGCTGTTGAAGGATAAGTGTCTCAGTAATGGAAAAAGGTGTATAGTCAGTTCAAATCAAAGTTTATTGGTCACGTACACAGATTTACAGATGTTATTGCAGGTGCGGGGAAATGCTTATGTTTCAACAGTGCAGTAATATCTATGTCACGGATCCCTCCGGAACTGTCATTGCGCACACCTGGCCCCAATTACCAATGATTAGTGTTTGTATATATGTGCCCTTTGGTTCTCCATTGGGCTGTCGATTGTTGTACTATGTCCGTTGGTGCATGTGAGTACCTGTGCTGTGTGTTTTGGCTTTCGTGCCATTGTGGATTGTGCAGATGATTCCGGGTCTCGTCCCGTGGTTTAATCATTGTGCGCGTGTGTATTTATTCAAGGTACTCCTTGATCTTTTTGCTTTGGGGTTCAACCCTGTGTTTTTGTATACGTGTTGGTTTCGTCTTCGTCGCCGTGCCTATACACGGCACGCCGTAATATGGGCATAATAAAAACCCATATTACTCATTCCTGCGACTGTCTCCCGACCCTTTATACCAACGTGACAATCTAGCAATAAAATATCCAAAAAGTACTCTTTATTTAAACAAGAAATTAAAAAATATCAGAATTAGCAACGTCAGAATCCAAAATATAAATATATCAGCCTATTCACTCAGTCTATTGAGTCAACTGGTCCCACTCACATGTAACTACCCTACGCCTTGAGTTCTTTCTACTCTCTCCAGATGAAATCCTGCAACTAGTGAGGTCCGGCCACCCAACAACCTGCCCACTCGACCCCATCCCCTCCTCCCTTCTCTAGACCATCTCTGGAGACTTTCTCCCATTCCTCAACAACTCATCCCTGATCATGGCTGCGTCCCCGCTGACTTCAAAATGGCCAGAGTCGCTCCCCTCCTCAAGAAACGAACACTTGACCCCTCTGACGAAAAAATTACAGACCGGTATCCCTTTTTTCTTTTTTTTATCAAAACAGTTGAGCATGCTGTCCCTGACCAACCCTCTCACTATCTCTCTCAGGACAATCTTCCTTACCCTAACCAGTGAGGCTTCAAGACGGGTCACTCAACTGAGACTGCTCTTTGTGTCACAGAGGCTCTCCGCACTGCCAAACCTGACTCTCTCCTCTGTTCTCATCCTCCTGAACCATGCAACGCCAGGGTTGTGGGTTTGATTCCCACGGGGGATCAGTACGAATTAAAATGTATGCACTCAATACTGTAAGTCGCTCTGGATAAGAGCATCTGCTTAATGAATCAAATGTAAATGTAATCCTCTTCTCCACCCTCTTAGGGCTGGGCATCTCAGAAGCTGCACACTCTTGGATTGTATCCTGGCAGGCCGCTCCTACCAGGTGACATGGAGAAGATCTGTGCCTGCATCACGTACTCTCACTACTGGTGTCCCCCAGGGCACAGTTCTAGGCCCTGTCCTCTTCTCTCTATATACCAAGTCACTTGGCCCTGTCATATCCTCACAGGGTCTCTCCTATCGTTGCTATGCGGATGACACTCAACAAATGTTATCCTTACCCCCTTCTGACACCCAGGTGGTGACACACATCTGTGTGCCTGGCAGATATCTCAGCTAGGTTGTCGGCCCTCAACCCCGACAAGACAGACCTGCTCTTTCTCCCGGGGAAGGCCTTCCCACTCCAAGACCTCTCCATCACGGTTGACAACTCCAGTGTACCCCTCCCAGAGGGCAAATAAACTTGGCGTGACCCTGGATAACACCCTGTCATTCTCTGCAAACATCAAAGCAGTGACTCACTCCTTCAGGTTCATGCTTTGCAACATCTGTAGAATCCGACCCTTCCTCACATGGTAAGTGGTGCAGGTCCTAATACATCTCCCATCTGGACTACTGCAATTCGTTGTTGGCTAGGCTCTCCACTCGTGCCATCAAACCCCTGCAACTTATCCAGAATGCCACAGCCCGTCTAGTGTTCAACCTTCCCAAGTTCTCCCATGTCACGCCACTCCTCCGCACACTCCACTGGCTTCCAGTTGAAGTTCACATTCACTACAATACCATGGTACTTGCCTACGGAGCAGCAAGAGGAACTGCCCCTCCCTACCTTCAAGCTATGCTCAAACCCTACACCCCAATCCGAGTACTCCGGACACCACTGGTCTTTTGGCCCTCCCATCCCTACGCTCAGCCCAATCAAAGCTTTGTCCTGGCACCCCAATAGTGGAACCAGCTTCCCCCTGAAGCTAGGACAGCAGAGTCCCAGCTCATCTTCCGAAAACCTCTTCAAAGACTGTCTTAAATAATCCCATAGAACCCCACACCCCTTCCTCACCCACCCCGCTTTTTGTAAATTAACACTCACACTTGACTTTTTTCTTCTTCTTTGCTGATAGCTACTTCAAATGTGGATGGGGGGGTGCTCACTCTGCTGTCTCCTGCAGTCCACGATCAGCTCCTTCGTTTTGTTGACATTGAGGGAGAGGTTATTTTCCTGGCACTACTCCGCCTGGGCCTACCTGTAGGCTGTCTGGTCATTGTTGGTAATCAGGCTACAGGTTATTTTCCAGGCACTACTCCGCCTGGGCTCTCACCTCCTACCTGTATGCTGTCTCGTCGTTGTTTGTAATCAACACTGTTGTGTTGTCAGCAAACTTTTTAATAATGTTTATTTTCCAATAAAAAAGTAATAAAAAAAGACAGAAATACTAACATCGACATTCATTGTACTGTTGAATGGGATGGCCAATTTAGAGGACAAAATTTTACTCCCACATACACAAAATAAAACAAAATCCTATTAGGTGGTACATGTATAAGACAGCATATAGTCATTACAAGCAGTGTAATTAAGCCAAAAATGAATATTGAGTGGAGTACAGCACAGAGTAGCAGCAGATCGTCAACCCAGTTATGAAGCGGGACTAGACCATTTATCCAGTATCGGCTGCCATATTTTGTGAAACATTGGACTTCTATTGGCGGTATTGTATCGAATCTTTTCCATATGTATTACATTCCCTAAATCCCGTAACCACATTTCAAAGGTAGGTACAGTCTCCAATTTCCAAAATTGCAATATGAGCCTTTTGGCTGGCTAATAGAGTACAAAGAGACAGACTCCCCTCCTGGTTATTCCCATCAACTGTACCAAAAAGAGCAATCAATGGGTCTGGGGCTATAACTCTATCAAAGGCATTAGATAAGTAATCAAAAATGAGAGCCCAGTAAGCATGTAACTTAGGACATGTCCAAAATAAGTGGGTCAATGTCCCCTCATCCTGTTTGCACCTCTCTCACAGTGGTGAGGTGTCCGGGAATGTTTTACTTTTGAGTAATGTAACCTGTGTGTCACCTTAAACTGTACAAGGTTGTGTCTGGCATTCACTGAGCTGTGGTTTATATTCCTGAGAGCTTCTACCCAGTCCTCATCTGAGATTTGTGAACCAAGTTCTTGTTCCCAAGCCCTTTTAATAGTGTCTGTGGATACTGGGCCTGTGTGGGCCTGTAGCACATCATACAGTCTAGAGACCGACCCGTTTGACAAGGATCAGGCTATCTAATGTAGGATTATTTGGCTTAATGCCATACTGTGGGATATGTGTCCTTAAGAAATTCCTGATTTGGAGGTATCTGAAAAAAATGTGGTGTTGGCATGTTAAACTTACCCTGTCACTGTTGAAATGAAGCTAACTGACCGATGTATAAATTACCAATTGTTGTGAGCCCCTTCTCCTTCCACTGTGAAAACACCATATCATCCAATGCAGGGTGGAAAGCATGATTCAGGCAAATTGGGCTGTCAATGTATACAGTGGGTATGTTAAGAAAAGACCTCATCTGTTTCCAGATCCTAAGAGTATGACAAATGACTGGATTAGAGTCATAAGTGGCTTTTTTCACATATGCTGGACTATTAACAAGTGCAGGGAGTGAGGTACGTTGACAGGAGGCCTGCTCAATCAATAGCCATGAAGGCATATAATTCTGTTTTATCCCAGGTAAACCTTCCCTCCAGAAAGACACAATGTTCAGATTAGCAGCCCAATAATACAGTTTAAAGTGAGGAATGCCAAAGCCCCTCTTTATCTTGTACTTGCATAAATGCTTCTTTGAAATTCTGGCTGCCTTGTTATCCCATAAAAATGGAATTACTATTGAATCCAGTTTCTTAAAATAGCTTTGTCGTATGAAATTGGGTAGACATTGGAAGAGGTAAAGAAACCTGGGTAGGACAACCATTTTAATAGCGTTTATACCACCAACCAAGGAGATATCCCAAAATCTATATTTTGTTTAAGCTGATAAATGTTCATGTCCCAATTCGTTTTCAATAGCTGATCAAGGTATCTTGTCACTACAATGCCAAGGCTTGTGAACTTGTCCATCACTGTTCTAAATGGGGTAGATTGCAGAAATTGCATATCCACAGGCCGTGAAATCGGCATCAATTCGCTTTTTTGACAGTTTATCTTGTAGCCAGAGAAGGAGCCGAATGTATTTATCAAGTTAAGTGGGTAATGTAAGTTTTAGGCTTGGATAAAAACAAACGTCTGCAAATGGGGAAATTTTATGCTGCGTGTCTTTTATTTTAACAGAAGCTATATCGACACATGCACGAATGCGAGTAGCAAGCTGTTCAATGGCTATAGCGAAGAGAGCTGGCGAAATAGGGCACCCCTGTCGGCAGCCCTTGAACAGGCGGAATTACTGCGACATTTCCTGATTGGTTACCACGGACGCCATTGGGTGTGCATAAATAATTCTTATCCAATTAATAAATTCCTTTCCAAACCCGAAATGCTCCAGAACCAACATCATATACTTCACCTCAATCTGATCAAATGCCTTCTCTGCGTCCAGAGCACTTTATGGAATCTCTTTTTTTCAAGATCAATGCTATTGTAGCCTCATACAGTGTTTGCGGGAGTTTGGCATTTTCTTTGGATTGTTTAAACATTCGCAACATAAGTGGAGCTAGACTGGCGCAGTACTTCTTGTATAATTCTATTACATATCCATCCGGCCCAGGGGCCTTGCTGTTTGTTAATTGTGCTATCACTGTGTTAATCTCCTCTAAAGTTATCCCAGCATCGAGTGCAGCAGCTGCCCCCTTATCTAGTTTAGGAAGTTCACATTCCGCGAGAAAGCGTTCCATAATTTGTGGATCAGTAGCATCGCGTTTTGATTGTACCCTTGTCTTTTATTTTGTGAATAGCTCTAGATGCCTGTACATGCCTTAGCTGCCTTGCTAATAATTTGTGGTTTGTCACCCAGTTCAAAATAACTTTGTTGCGTTCTAGCAAGTAAAGAGCCCACCCGTTTCGAAAGGATGGTATTGTATTCATATTTCAACTTTGTGATCTTCTCAATGACTGTATTCGAGGAATTCGTCCTAAAAACGTTCTCCTGTTCCCCTAACTCTTTCAATTTCTCTCAGCCTAGTATTGGCGCGTTTCTTCCTCTCTGATGTATAAGAAATAATGTAACCTCTAATCACAGCCTTTAGAGATTCCCAAAGCGTGGAGTCGTCAACATCCCCGTGTCGTTAGCTCAGAGGAAAAAGGCAATCTGCTCCTTCAAATGCTGACAAAAAGTCTAATCTTTCAACAGGTATGCGTCTAAGCGCCACGGTCGCCGACCTGTAGACATATTGTCGAGGTTCAGAACCATGGACAGAGGAGAGTGGTCCGTAATTAGAATAGGGTGATAGGTAACGGACGCAGCTGCTGAAATTAGTTTGGAGTCCAACAAAAAATAGTCAATTCTGGAATATGATTTATGAACTGACGAAGAGAGAGAATAATCCCTATCTGTTGGATGTGTCAGTCTCCAAATATCGACAATGTTAAGGTCTGTCATCAATGTATTTAGACAGACACTGGCATTTGATTGTTGAAGTGACCTTGATAGCTGTTTATCAAAGAGGATCTAACGTACAGTTAAAGTCACCTCCAACAATAACACTTGTATCCGAGATATTTGGTATGGCCTTAAATACCCTTTGAAAAAATAATGGATCATCGAAGTTGGGTCCATATAAATTGACCAAGGTTATTGGTTTCGAATTCAGTGTACCAGCCACAATAATATACCGACCATTAGGATCTGAAATCGAGGATGAGTAAACAAAATGAATGTTTTTCCATATCAGGATTGCTACCCCTCTCGCTTTTGCATCAAAGTTAGACTGGTATATCTGACCGATCCAGCCGACTCGTAGCTTGGCCTGAGCGGAGCGTTTTAATATGAGTTTCTTGAAGAAGCACTATGTCAGCGCCCAGTGATTAAGATGAGAGAGAACCTTAGCTCGTTTCACGACATGCCCTAAGCCATTACAGTTCCAGCTGACTATCTTTATTCCACCAGGTCTACTCTGTGCTCGGTCACTATGTGGCATTTCTTATTTTAGAGCAAATTGTTGCTGTCATACAAAGCCCAAAAGAAAAACGTCCCGCCGTGCGGGAGCTTGTCATGCCACCTGTATTAATAAATGTGAACATAAAACACAGACCCCATCCCCCCTCCCTACCCTTTACTGAGTGACTTCCCCAAACGAAGCACTCCTTGACTAACCCACAAACATTGGTGTCTAGACATACAGCTTGAACTAACTCGTCATCTATAGATGCTCCGCATATAAACTAATATTAAAGAACACTTAACTCTCACGTTAGGGGGTGAATGGCGCTAAAACATGATAGGCTAAACAATGCTATATAAGCCATAACATCTCACCCATCATATAAGTCCCAATTTCTGATCTTCTGGTCGAAAAGACATAGGCAGGAAATTCAAACACATTTCTGGCCTGTATTTGTCCATTTAGTCGGTTGACACAGCTGTTCTGTATCCTCGGCCAGGGAACGTGCTTGACAAGAACAGATCGGCCTCTTTTGGGTTGTCAAACGTACGTGTTGATCCCTCGACTGTCACCTTAAACCGGGCTGGGAAGAGGAATCCATATCGGATGTTGGCCGCCCTGCATTTGTTGCTTAATTCATCATACTCTTTCCGTTGGTTCCTCACCTCCAGAGTAAGATCTGGGTAGAAAGACACCCCGGCTCCGTTGTAGTTAAGGGGGAACTTTTGACTAGCCAGCTTGAGGATGAGATCCCTGGTCTGGGGATATTGCAGCCGTACAATGAATGGCATTGGTGGCGCGCCCTTGGGTGGCTTCGTTGCCTGTGATCTGTGTGCGCGGTCGATCAGGATGGCCGTTTTGAAGTGTTCACTCCCCAGCAATGCCGGTATCAGCTCCGAGACATATTCAGTGGGTTTCCCTTTCTCAGTGTCCTCCTGGATCCCAAATATTCGGATGTTCTGGCGTCTTGAATGCAACTCGAGCATTTCCAATCGGGCTTTCAGGGTTTTGTTGTCATTTTTGAACATTGCGCACTGTTTCTCTATGTCCTGTAGCCTGGCCTCGTGATTGACTGTCGTCTGCTCAACCTCATGCACCCTTCCCTTAGTTGCCTTCACAGTTTCAGTCAATGTCCCAATACTCTTTGAGATATCAGCCAACCTTGTGTCCACCTTCTTGCTTAGTGAGTTTATGGCAGCCAGTATGTCACTGAGTAGGTTCTGTTGGGAACTATTGGGAGCTAGCATCTTCAGCTAACTCCTCGTGGGTCGGCGATGTTGAGATTGGTTCGTTGTCTATCTCATTCAAATTATCTTGTTTAGCGCCCCTTTTTTTGGTGCCTTTTACCTTTGTCATATTGCCAGACAATGTTTGAAGTTTTAGGTTGTGAGAGGTTAAGATGAATATTAATTTGTGTTGAAGGCTGAGCTGTAGTCAATTAACAGCATTCTCACATAGGTATTCCTCTTGTCCAGGTGAGAGAGTGCAGTGGTGATTGCGTCATTCGTGAATCTGTTTGGGCGTTGTGCAAATTGTAGTGGGTGTCGGGTAAGGTGGAGGTGATATGAAGGGTGCAGTCTTTCTGTGTCCTGACTCTCTGTAGTCACTAAAGATCACATGGCACTTATCGTAAGCGTACGGATGTTAATCCTGGTGTCCTGGCTAAATTTCCGATCTGACCCTCATACCATCATGGCTACCTAATCATCTCCAGCTCCTAACTGGCTCATTCCCTCTCCCCTGTAACTTTTCCCCAAGTCGCTGCTGTAAATGAGAATGTGTTCTCAGTCCATTTACCTGTAAAAATAAATAAATATATATACTGTGTGTGTATACAGTACCAGTCAAACGTTTGGACACAGTGTAACCAAAAAAAGTGTTAAAATAAGTAAAAATATATTTGAGATTCTTCAAAGTTGCCTTGATGACAGCTTTGCACACTCTTGGCATTCTCTCAACGAGCTTGATGGGGTAGTCACCTGGAATGCATTTAAATTAACAGGTGTGCCTTGTTAAATGTTTATTTGTGGAATTTATTTCCTTCATAATGCATTTGAGCCAATCAGTTGTGTTGTGATAAGGTAGGGGTGGTATACAGAAGATGGCCATTTTTGGTAAAAGACCAAGTCCTTATTATGGTATGAACAGCTCAAAAAGCAAAGAGAAACGACAGTCAATCATTGCTTTAAGACACGAAGGTCAGTTTATCCGGAAAATTTCAATGACTTTGAAAGTTTCTTCAAACCATCAAGCGCAATGATGAAACTGGCTCTCATGAGGAACGCTACAGGAAAGAGTTACCTCTGCTGCAGTGGATAAGTTCATTAGAAGTTACCATTCAAGTTACCATTCATACCGTTCATTATACCCTGATGAAGACAGCTTGTCTGTCGAAACATTGGACATAAATATTTTTGCATCTGAGCTCCTAGTGTGCGGCTGTCCTTAATTTTTTTTTAATTAGAAGTTACCAGCCTCAAATTGCAGCCCAAATAAATGCTTCACAGAGTTCAAATAAGACACATCTCAACATCAACTGTTCAGAGGAGACTGTGTGAATCAGGCCTTCATGGTCAAATTGCTGCAAAGAAACCACTACTAGGACACCAATAAGAAGAAGAGACTTTTGCCAAGAAACACGAGCAATGGACATTAGAGCAAGATGGCGCCGATAGAGATGGCAGCTTCGCTTCTAGTCCTTAGGAAACTGTGCAGTATTTAGTTTTTAATGTATTATTTCTTACATTGTTAGCCCAGAAAACCTTAAGTGTTATTACATACAGCTGGGAAGAACTATTGGATATCAGAGAGACGTCAACTTACCAGCACTACGACCAGGAATATGACTTTCCCAAAGTGGATCCTTTGTCTGCACCTCCCAGGGCAACTGATTCCAGAGGCTGACACAAAACAACACTGCCGGAGGAGAGGGTGCCGGAGCGGTCTTCTAGTGAGGCTTCGGATGCGCGCGCACCAGCCACCGCTTTCGAGTATATTACTCACTAATGTCCAGTCCCTAGTTAACAAATTAGACGAAATCAGGGCAAGAGTTACTTTCCAAGGAGATATCCGGGATTGTAACATACTCTGTTTCACGGAAACATGGCTAGCTTGGGACATGCTGTCGGAGTCAGTACAGCCAACGGGATTTTCAGTGCGTCGTGCCGACAGGAATAAACATCTCTCTGGTAAGAAGAAGGGCGGGGGTGTATGTTTCATGATTAACAACTCATGGTGTAATTGTAACAACATATAGGAACTCAAGTCCTTTTGTTCACCTGACCTACAATTCCTCACAATCAAATGCTGACCGTATTATCTCCCAAGAGAACTCTCCTCGGTTATTGTCACAGCCGTGTACATCCCCCAGCAAGCGGATACCAAGACTGCCATCAAGGAACTTCCCTGGACTTTATGCCAACTGGAAACCATATATCCTGAGGCTGCATTTATTGTAGCTGGGGATTTTAACAAAGCTAATTTGAGAACAAGGCTACCTAAATTCTATCAGCATATCAATTGCAGTACACGAGCGAGTAAGACGCTCGACCATTGCAACTCTAACTTCCGCAATGCATACAAGGCCCTCCCCCGCCCTCATTTTGGCAAATCTGACCATGACTCCATCTTGTTGCTCCCTTCCTATAGGCAGAAACTAAAACAGGAAGTGCCCGTGGTTAGGTCTATCCAACGCTGGTCTGACCAATCGGATTCCATGCTTCAAGATTGCTTTGATCACATGTACTGGAATATGTTCCGGGGAGCCTCCGAGAACAACATTGACATATACGCTGACTTTATGAGCGAGTTTATAAGGAAGTGTATAGATGTTGTACCCACTGTGACTGTCGCAATCAATTCAACGGCTCAAACACGAGACGTATGTGGCAGGGTCTACAGACAATCACGGATTACAAAAAGAAAACTAGCCCCGTCGCGGACATCGACCTCTTGACAAATTATACAACTTATTTGCGCACTTTGAGGACAATACAGTGCCACCGACTCGGCCCCCTACCAAGGACTGCGGGCCCCCCATCTCCTTCTCTGTGGCCGACGTGAGTAAAACGTTTAAACGTGTTAACCCTCACAAGGGTGCCGGCCCAGATGGCATCTAGCCGCGCCCTCAGATCATGCCCAGACCAGCTGGCTGGTGTGTTTACGGACATATTCAATCAATCCCTATCCCAGTCTGCTGTCCCCACATGCTTCAAGATGGTCACCATTGTTCCTGTTCCCAAGAAAGTCAAGGTAACTGAACTAAATGACTATTGCCACGTAGCACTCACTTTTGCCATCTTGAAGTGCTTTGAGAGACATTATCATATCACTTCCACCGTACCTGTCACCCTAGACCCACTTTAATTTGCTTACCATCTCAATAGGTCTGCAGACGACGCAATCACCATCACACTGCACACTGCCCTATCCCATCTGGACAAGAGGAATACCTATGTAAGAATGCTGTTCATTGAGTACAGCTCCGCATTCAACACCATAGTACCCTCCAAACTCATCATTAAGCTTGAGTCCCTTGACCCTGCCCTGTGCAACTGAGTCCTGGACTTCCTGATGGGCCGCCCCCAGGTGGTGAAGGTATGAAACAACATATCCACACCCGCTGATCCTCAACACTGGGGCCCCACAAGGGTGCGTGCTCAGCCCCCTCCTGTACTCCCTTTTCACCCATGACTGCTTGACCATGCACGCCTCCAGTTCGATCATCAAGATTGCAGAAAACACAACAGTGGTAGGCTTGATTACCAACAACGATGAGACAGCCTACAGGGATGAGGTGAGGGCCCTCGGAGTGTGGTGTCAGGAAAATAACCTCTCACTCAATGTCAGCAAAACAAAAGAGATGATTGTGGACTTCAGGAAACAGCAAAGGGAGCACCCCAGTATCCATATCAACGGGACAGCAATGGAGAAGGTGGAAAGTTTAAAGTTCCATGGTATACATACCACTGACAAACTGAAATGGTCCACGCACACAGACAGTGTGGTGAAGAAGGCGCAACAGCGCCTCTTCAACCTCAGGAGGCTGAAAAAATGTGGCTTGTCACCGAAAACCCTCCCTAACTTTTACAGGTGCACAATCGAGAGCATCCTGTTGGGCTGTATCAACGCCTGGTACGACAACTGCACCACCCACAACCGCGTGGCTCTCCAGAGGGTACTGCAGTCTGCACAACGCATCACCGGGGGCAAACTACCTGCCCTCCAGGACACCTACACCACCCGATGTCACAGGAAGGCAAAAAAGATCAAGGACAACAACAACCCGAGCCAATGCCTGTTCAGCCCACTTCCATCCAGAAGGCAAGGTCAGTACCGGTACATCAAAGCTGGGACAGAGAGACTGAAAAACAGCTTCTTAATTAATGGAACACTGGTCACTTTAATAACGCCACTTTAAGAATGTTTACATATCCCACATTATCTCATACAGTGAGGGGAAAAAAGTATTTGATCCCCTGCTGATTTTGTATGTTTGCCCACTGACAAAGAAATGATCCGTCTATATTTTTAATGGTAGGTTTATTTGAACAGTGAGAGACAGAATAACAACAAAAAAATCCAGAAAAACGCATGTGAATAATGTTATTAATTGATTTTAATGAGGGAAATAAGTATTTGACCCCTCTGCAAAACATGACTTAGTACTTGGTGGCAAAACCCTTGTTGGCAATCACAGAGGTCAGACGTTTCTTGTAGTTGGCCACCAGGTTTGCACACATCTCAAGAGGGATTTTGTCCTACTCCTCTTTGCAGATCTTCTCCAAGTCATTAAGGTTTCGAGGCTGACGTTTGGCAACTCGAACCTTCAGCTCCCTCCACAGATTTTCTATGGGATTAAGGTCTGGAGACTGGCTTGTCCACTCCTCAACCTTAATGTGCTTCTTCTTGAGCCACTCCTTTGTTGCCGTGTGTTTTGGGTCATTGTCATGCTGGAATACCCATCCACGACCCATTTTCAATGCCCTGGCTGAGGGAAGGAGGTTCTCACCCAAGATTTGATGGTACATGGCCCCGTCCATCGTCCCTTTGATGCGGTGAAGTTGTCCTGTCTCCTTAGCAGAAAAACACCCCCAAAGCATAATGTTTCCACCTCCATGTTTGACGGTGGGGATGGTGTTCTTGGGGTCATAGGCAGCATTCCTCCTCCTCCAAACACGGCGAATTGAGTTGATGCCAAAAAGCTCAATTTTGGTCTCATCTGACCACAACACTTTCACCCAGTTGTCCTCTGAATCATTCAGATGTTCATTGGCAAACTTCAGACGGGCATGTATATGTGCTTTCTTGAGCAGGTGGATCTTGCCGGCGCTGCAGGATTTCAGTCCTTCACGGCGTAGTGTGTTACCAATTGTTTTCTTGGTGACTATGGTCCCAGCTGCCTTGAGATCATTGACTATATCCTCCCGTGTAGTTCTGGGCTGATTCCTCACCGTTCTCATGATCATTGCAACTCCACAAGGTGAGATCTTGCATGGAGCCCCAGGCCGAGGGAGATTGACAGTTCTTTTGTGTTTCTTCCATTTGCGAATAATCGCACCAACTGTTGTCACCTTCTCACCAAGCTGCTTGGCGATGGGGATCAAATACTTTTTTCCCTCACTGTAGCTAGTTGTAGTAGGCTGATTTTAACTGGCTGGCTCATTGTTGCCCATGAAAGAAACTTAGGCTAGAGAGCAAGCATTTTAGCCAGGTAGCCTATGACAACAAAAACTATAAGCGTACTGTATGACTGAGTCATAGACCGTTTGTCAACATGAAAGAGAGGAGGATGACATTGGCGTAAGGTGAGTCAACATTTTTTCTACTTGAATGCACGCACGCACGCACGCTCGCGCACACACACACACACACACACAGAAATCAGAACCATGGATAGCCAAATCATATTTAGTTTACTTTGTTTGGACTAAATTGTTTTTGGTATCTTTTAGTTGTTACAGTATTAGACTAAGCATAGGTGATTTGATGATGTTGAAATGATACTGGAATAGTGGAGGCAGCTCCTGTTTTCTTTGCGACTTGCTGTATGTCATGTAACTCTCTGTGGTTCTAAATCAGTAGTTGTTTAGTAGTCCGAAATTGTCGGAAACATTAATTTTGCTTGAACTTGCTGTAGGTCATGTAACTGCTTGTTACATGCAATATGGTTTGTGGATTTCACCGGACAGAGGTTGCTGTCTTGTTTTGTGATGAAACAAAGGTGTGCCACTGTGTCTTCTTATTGTCTTGGCCTTAGGCCTATATATCGCAAGGCATATGAACTAACAGGTCATAGGGAAAACAACAAATTTATCACAACACATGTAATATGGCTTTTTTGGGTGGGGTTGGCTTCTCCAGTGATTTTTTTTTTTTGTTGATTTTTTAAATTATAAAATAGTTTGACCAACCTGTTTGTAAGCTTTTAAATTATATCAATCTCAACTGTTTATCTTTTCCAGAGATGAAGACATGGATATCTCGTGGTATGGTGGGGTATGCAAAATAGGGTATCTTTGAGCACCTTTATTTCTTGAATGTGTTTGCATTCAGATCCAAAAGGTCACTTTCTGAGCACTTCAACAATGGGCAAATATTTATGGTAGGTTTTGTTCCAATCAAAAGTGATTGAATTCAAATGGATTTACCCATCAGCCAGGATAACAGTCCACTGTAATGCGTTTAGTACAGTATTGTTTCTAACATTTCCTTTCACAGGGGTTGCGGTACAAACGTTTTGTATGTTAACATTGTGCATTCACCATACACTCTACATTCTATGATGTCTGATTTGCATTCCTATGTGTACTTCCAAAGAAAACTGTACATAATCAATAATGTCCTTTTGTTTTCCAAATTGCTGTTACACTTTCTATACTTTATTTACCATCCAATCCAGGGCCATTTCTAGACGTTCTACTCTGGTTTTGTTAAATTCACTCTTATACAAATTGCATACAAAATGGCAGACAAGTCCCACTAAAAACATGCAACATTTTTCAGAGGAGGTAGCATAATTTGGAGGGAAAATCCATTTCCCTCAACTTCTTAAAAGTGATATCTGGCTAAGATTAGGAACAACTAACAGATTAACTGATTTGTGGAAGTTGAATAATTCATGGGTTTTCTTTACCCTGAATGCCCTGTTTCTAGTGATATGCAGATGGTGTCATGGCCTCAGTTGTATAATTGATGAGCGTAGCGGCATCCATGTCAGTGTCCAGTTGGATGCGGAACCCACTGACAATCGTCTCTAGCTAACTGTTACGTTTCCATTCGTTCCAAGCCAGCACATGATGAAAACTCAATCGTCTCGCCCGCAATCTCTACACACTCTCACTTTACAGTCTCATCTGCACTGTATTACAGATAGTGACCTTACCTGACTTTGTATAGATGGGTTAGCTGACAATGTCATGAAAGGTGTTGTGATTCTAGATGGCCAAATGGCTAGTAACAATGACAAGAAACTGCCATTTGGGAAATCATAAGTGTCTCGTTTCAGCTACTATAGTTTCATCTTGTTCTTGACACTGTCTTGTTTTGAGGTGTTGGATTAATTTCATGTCAATTCTAATATGGCTCAAATTCGCTAGCTAGCTAACCAACAACTTTAACAATGCATTTGAGAGACAACAAGTGCTCATTGTGCAAATGTATTATGTTTTCAGTAAACATTGGAGACAAAATATCGTTTACATGTTGTCAACATTCCAAAACCAAACTTGTCTGTTTAGCCCCACAGTTGCGCACACGTCAGTTTTGTTGCTGAACAACCAACCCTTCTATAGATTGTTCTGTTGTCGGTCTATATCTGCAAGGATAGAAATTAGGTTATTTAATGTGGATGTATGTTTGTGGCATATAATCTGTGACATTTAGGGTCAGTTTTGCGCTCTTATGATAACGCAATTGGAAGAGGAAATCATACATTCAGAGGACAGCTGGTGCATCCTACAGATAATTAAATCAGTTTCTATGAATGATGTACCACTGACATACATGAAGACCATGGTATTGTGCTGTTCTTGTTCTTGTTATCTGAATATTGTGTAATACAGCTTGCTTAATAAGGCAATTCATATTAGGGGACTGAGATTGATTTGGAGGTTGGTCTGACTGACAAGAGCATTGATAAACTTACTGGTTTTCCTGGTTTCAAGGGCTGATGCAGATGTATCACGGGACCAGATCTAAATTCACTGTATTGTTACTCACTTAATATACATGTAAATGAATGAGGACTAATTTAAACTAAACTTGCAGGCAATTAAATCCCATTCTGTTACCCTTGAAGGGCTGAATCCTGGGTCCTGTCATTCAATCCTGTTATCTCTAATTATATGGGTAACACAGAGAGCCATTTGTCTGTGTGTGAGTGAGAAGAATATTTAAAAGAAACAGGATAATGTGGTACAAAACATAGTAATCTACTCCCACTCGCAGATAATACATCCCTGTTGTTATGTAATTTCCCTAATAACCCATGTCACATCCTCTTGGTGCTCTTTTTGCACTTCACATATAGTGTTTTAGCTTTTAAATTAGTATTCCTGGTTCATATTTGTTATGTTTTGCATTAACAGACAACCATAGTTTTGTCAGATTTCCCCTTCAAACGGTTTAATTGGTCAGTTCCTCACATTGATCTATCAATTGTCTCAAAGGTACCTGGCGGTGGTGCACCCGTTCCGTCTGATGACCCTCCGAACCTGCTCTAAGACCATCTGGATCAACCTGTTTGTGTGGGTGATGTCATTTGTCATGGTCCTTCCTGCCTGGGTCCACTCCAAAGTCATTCGCTTCCCTGACGGACTGGAGAGCTGCTCCATGAACCTGGTCACTCCCAAAGAGGTGCTCTGGTAAGGTCACAACCCTGACATAACATCAAATCAACAATGAATTTAGGTGGATATTTAATTGACTTGACTAACATGATTTCAACATGGGGTAAACCAGTCCATGAAATCATGTTGTTGGTTTGCTCTTGAAAAAAATGTTCAATGCTGAAAGAAATATGAACTTGGAGTCAATGTATATTTGTCTGGTGGGGACAGAGGTCAGAGCATTAATGCTGGTCTCTATATCATGATCCTTTACTCCAATGCCATATTCAACCCCCACCCCAACTAGCTTTATAAATAGGAATGCAATCACAGACTAGGGACTATATCAGGTCAGCCATCGAAGTCAAACACTTTCCATTCTACTGAGAAGACAAACCATACACATGTTATTGGCTGGGGAAATTACTGGACTCCTGCAGAAACTGTTCATAGAAATCCAAATGTCAATTAAATTGGTAAAGAGGCCTTTTAGGGTATCAGGCAGAAAAACCATCGGAGGAACCTGTTCTCAGAAGTAGAGCCACTTTCGAGCATAGTATTAATCAGTGGTAGAAAAATGAACACCTACTACTTGAGTGCTTCGTTACTCACACCCTTTACTGTAATCCTGGGGACACTTAAGTGTGAATTTGTTTAGCTACAGTTCCTACATTCTATCTAATGATCAAATGTATCCATAGCAGTGGGACATCCCACTGGGCACAGACATCAGTTCAATGTCTAGTTTTGATTGACATTTGGTTGAGTCAACTAACGTGAATTCAACGTGAAATCAATGAAAAATGTAACAATGTCATTGGATTTAGGTTAAAAGTTGGGATGAAATGCCCTTTCTGCAAATCCAATTTGTTTTCCCCATTGATTCAACATTCATCACACAGATTCTTTGGGTTGAAATGATATGGAAACAACATTGATTCAACCAATTTTTGCCTAGTGGGATGGTACTGTAGCTACTGCAAGCTGATACACATGTTCGTTCTCTCTCTCTCATACCCCCCCCCCCCAGGTACACCCTCTATCAGACCATCACGTCTTTCTTTCTGCCCTTGCCCCTTATGCTCATCTGTTACATGCTGATCCTGTGCCATACCTGGAGGATGTACCTGAAGAACAAGAGGGAACGGCGGTGAGTCATGCCCGCTGGCAGCTGCCCAGCGGGCACACGTGGGCGTGCATAGAGCAAGGCTGAATAACGTCATACCCTGGGCAAGGCGAGATCCTATGGTATCTCTAGTGGCAGAGAGTGTGGTCAAATGTAGTTGTGGTCATCAACCGTGGCAGAGGCTGATAGTTACTTATATACACAGAGATACTAGATACAGTAAATGTGAGGCACTAGAAATAGAGATGCCCACAGGTATGAAATTACAGGTTTTGGTGAGTGTTCTAAGAAGAAATTACATTAAAACAGGTCTATGCTGGAGAAAACTAACGGAACCATGACCTCCACTCAGTAATCTAGTCATTAGCCGTCTATTTCTCTGTGGGTAGAAATTGAGCCTGAGGACAAGGTTATCCACTCAGTAAACCAAAATTATAGAAAATAATTATAGTGGGTATGACTTATCTGATGCAGGAGGGAACTTCTTGATTCATGCTTCCATGCTGGTCATTATTGTCACTAACCCCTGCCCCTGGTTCCTCTCCCCTCCTCAGCTTCAGTGCTAACAACAAGTCCCGGGACCGAGCCATCCGCCTCACCAAAATGGTTCTGGTCCTAGTGGCGGTTTTCCTGGTGAGCGTAGGGCCCTACCACATGCTCCAGCTGGTCAACTTAACACTGCGGCGACCCACGCTGGCCTACTACACCTGCTACTACCTGTCAGTGTGCCTCAGCTACGCCGCCAGCAGCATTAACCCTTTCATCTACATCCTGCTCAGCGGACACTTCCGTCGCCGTCTCACATACCGCAAGCCAACCAGTAGGCCTAGTGTTGAGAGGGAGCCTTATGGGCCCCAGGTCCGTACACCACATTCCAGCTTCTGACAGTCTTGTCCTCAAAGCAGGCACGCACACATACACACGCACACACATGGATGCATTCACGCACACAAGCGCATCCCCACACACGCGCGCACCCACACACACACACATACATACATACATACATACATACATACATACATACATACATACATACATACACATACACACACACCACCACCATTACAGCCTATCCCCAGCACACTGCCTGGGGAATTACCTATGGCAGGAGAATTACCTTTTTTTCAAGGATTGCTTTAATTAACTTTGTGGATTGACTTAGACCTCAAAAGAATCAGTGTTATTATTTATTTTCTATTATGGTTTTCAAACCGACTGTACGGTAGCATACTGTAGTTATTATATTGTAAAGTAATTATGTTCTCATGAGTAGTTCCTGCTGTTACTCAAATCTCTAGCCACTTTAATAATAAAAAATTGGATGTAATAAATGTATCACTAGTCACTTTAAACAATGCCACTTTATATAATGTTTACATACCCTACATTACTCATCTCATATGCATATACTGTACTCTATACCATCTACTGCATCTTGCCTATGCCGTTCGGCCATCGCTCATCCATATGTTTATGTACATATTCTTATTCATTCCTTTACTCTTGTGTGTATAAGGTAGTTGTTGTGAAATTGTTAGATTACTTGTTATATATAACTGCACGGAACTAGAACTAGAAGCATTAACATCTGCTAACCATGTGTATGTGACCAATACAATTTGATTTAAAGAAAATACATATTGCTAATGGATCAGTCTCATGGGTGGTTAGCATAACACGCTAGCGGTTATTGCCTGTTGTCAGGATATTTTTGTGTTGCCATCTTGTAAAGATACTGTACTTGTATTCAGAATATAGTTCAAATTTCTCATGGTGGCAAGGCTCCATCCAGAGGTAGATTGGAATATTGCAAGGATTGATCCACTACCATTTTGGATTCACCTGAATTCATCTGACATTACTTTCACTGTGTATTTTAATGTATAGCTAAAAAGTAAATAACACATTTTAAGTATTTGCCATTAGCACATAGTTAGTGTTGCTATATCATTAATTGGTGCATTGATTGTGATGTGTGGAACTTTGAACACAGAAACATCTGTTCTACTGGACTGTATCTACTGCTAACAGTGCTGAGACTGCTGAGTGAATAAACATTTATTACCGATAGACTGAATGCTAAGCATTAGACTGGAATCACTGGGATCGGTCCAGGGTGTTTTGGTATTGTCTGGTGTTAACTGGGCTGGACTGGGAACTGGCCCCAGGATGTAACGGTATTACCAGTCAACAGTCTGACTGACCACTGGCCACAGACACACAGATGGACAGTACCACCAGGGGCACCTAATCAAACCACTCATCCTTACCCTCACCCAGCCTGTGATCAATAAAAAGCCTATAGAAAACCAGATCAGACCGATAGGCGCAGCATCACACCCCCGGCAAGGCTAAGGGAGGACTGCAGTGCAACCCCTCCTCTCTCTCTCTCTATCGTTCTCTCTCTCTCTCTATGGTAATCCCTCTCTGTTTTTACTCCAAAATTGCCCTCAGGCATAGAGTGCTTTGACATATCGATCAATATGTCTCAATGTCAACATACTCCTGTTGTCTCCATGGTTTCCAATTAGTCTCTTATTGGATTGGTTGTGCTCAACATACTAAATTCCATTGTGTTATTGGTCGACCATGGATTCATTTGTATGTTATCAGTACCAGTGTACCTCATTTATTAACATTAACTCTCCGCTCACACCTCCAATACATAAAATTATTAAATTGACTAATATACCAATGTGATATAATTATATTTTATTCCGACTCGCTCTCTATACTCTCTTCAACTGTTACTTCAAAATATTTCCATCCCATACTACTGTCTATATAAATCTTCCATCTCTTTGTACACCTCAACCCTCTTCTTTCCCTTCTGTGCCTCAACCCCATTACCTTTTCCCCTTTCTCCATCTCTCCCTATACACCTTGCTCTCTGCACTTAGCCTAGGCACCTTGCTGGTCAAATTGAGGTTATCTGTGTTTTAAAGGGTGCTAGTCCACAAAGTGGATGATGGCATATGAAAGAGATGACACTCCAGATAATTATTTCAGTTAGGTCTTATGTTTTATTTTATTTTTTACTTTCTTTTGGAAATGACACGTCACCTTGCTGGTTCCAGTCAGTCTGCCAGTCTGGGGGAGACAGACAGACAGCTGTAACCTGACTTTGTTTGACCTTGTTTACCCCATCATGGCATCATGTGACACCAGGACTTTGTCAGTAGCACTGGCACCCCTGAGGCCTTGCAGCCTAGTGTCTGTCTGTCCCAAGACTGTCTGCCGTAGTGAACCCAGACACCCTCTCCTCTCCTCTAACCCATCCCACCCTGTCCCTGTCTAGTGTCTGTCTACCCCCACCATCCAAAGGTAGCACAGATAATCATGCATTCATGTAACTATGCATGTATCTGAATAGAAAAGAACACACATCGAGAGGCACAGGGTCAGCCACAGAGTAGCACAACTGAATGTAGAGTTGGAGCTCTTTCACTTGGTTTAGGAAAAAATAGTATTGCAGTTGTCTGGATAACAAAATATGTCCAGAATGTGTACAAATAAAAATTTATCAAGACAGTCCATAACGTTGTAGAAGTCGGACTTCATTGTTTAAAGCCGTTATTGTTTTCTTGGTAAGACTTTTGAGAAAGTATTATTACAGTTTGTAAATAGAAAATATGCTGTCTTTTTTTGCTGACTTATTGTATCAATAACATGTGACCATGATGTTTGTATTTTAGTGATAGCGAAACAGAAAAATAGAAAGAGAAAGACAGAATCCCGATTAAACGATTTTATTTTAGCATTATTATAAACAGCAGAGGGCACCCTTTTCCAATGTTCCTCAAAACTGCAGTGTTTCCCAACTGTTGGGAGGTCACAACTGGTTTGACTTGTTCTGTCTACTTGCCTCACAAGGCATCCAAATGTCAGTAAGTTACATATTTTTTGTGTACACATTTTTTTTGTACAGTAAACCATACATTTAATCAGAATTTGATTTGCTTTATTTAATCCCCTGATCATCTTAAACGAAGACCAGGGGATTAGGTCTATAATACAATTAAATGAAGACACTGACTTGAATCAGTCAAATGAGAATGGTACAATGACAACATGAAATAGAGCAAATTGAGTTGAAGTGAATTATAGGTTCTCTATAGATAACTGACAGTGGTGTCAGTTGTCACTTGTTTTGCCGTCACTGACCACCTCATTGACCACCTAAAGCATGGATAGGCAACCCTGATTTTGTTCCAACTAGGCACCACACCTGACCAACATGTATTGTGTATTTATTCCTCCTGTTATTATTTTTCTATTATTTCTCTTTTTCTCTGCATTATTGGGAAGGGCCCGTAAACATTTCACTGTTAGTCTACACCAGTTGTTTACAAAGCATGTGACAAATAACATTTTATTTTGATTTGATCAGTTCATCGATTGCCTAAGTTCAACACACCTGGTCTTCCAGGTCGGTTAAATCAAAAACATGAAGTGCCTTCCCCCTGACCTACAGCTGAGTGGTACCGTGACCAGTGCTCCATTGTCAAGCTCTGACCACTGCTCTAGCTTATGGTCCTGAATGGTGTGATGCCGATGTCAAGAACACTGCCTTACATTGCTACTGTAACCTGAAAATGCTCCCGATGAACCCATGGAGATACAGTATCATGCATGGTCCATTCAATTGTGTGGGTAAAGTCATGGCCACTAGAGTAGACCATTTGCTTTACAGGGCTGATTTGACCCACCTCCTACTGACCTTACCACTGATCTGCAGTGCTGGGGTCTCAACTTGAGAGTAAGAATAGTAGAACACACTAGATGCAATTTTGAAATTTGGTTATGCATGATTTGGCTGGTTTTTGTCTTATGTCAGTCACTCAATTAGCCATGTCAGCTAAGAATTTTTAGATTGGTAGTTAGTTTAGCCAGTTATCTAAACTTGTAGTAATCATGGCCGGATACTTACCGAGCACGCAGGGCACTTGCCCAGGGCCCTGACTTCCAGGGGGACCCCATTGATTGTGTTAGTCATTCTCACTCAGATATCATATTAACATAGCATAAGTAATGGCGAAATGTGTGGAATTGCAGGAAATTAGCTTTAAAACATTTTTAAAGAGCGACTGCCCCTAAAAATCAACTTCTTGTTTAAAATGGCATATGTGGCATCAATATATTCTTTACCTTTATTTAACTAGTCAGTTAAGAACAAATTCTTATTTTCAATGATTGCCTAGGAACAGTGGGTTAACTGCCTTGTTCAGGGGCAGAATGACAGATTTTTACCTTGTCAGCTCGTGGATTCCATCTTGCAACCTTTTGGTTACTAGACCAAAGCTCTAACCACTAGGCTACCTGCCGCCCCAGTATGAGTCAGAAACATTTACTAGTCAGAAAAATGTACTGACTTCAAATTGAAAAACAGGATAATTTTGGTCATAAAGTCAATCTCATCCAAAACTGCAATCTGGAGATGGTATGTCACAGAATGAAGGGTACCATAAAACATTTCTATGGGTTGGGTTTATTTTAATCCTGCCCACATGCCTACAGCTGGCAGTACCCAATTAATCATTAATTATAATGTCCATGGTCAATTTGGTTTGACATTCGATATCCGGGCTAGTTAGGGACCATCAGTAAATTACACAATGGTCACTGTACAATATTTTTAAAAGTCAAAAGCTCAAAATTTCAATGACTTAAAAACCTCAAACCAACTTTAAATTGTAGAAATTCATATACAGCGCATTTAATGAGAGAAAGAAAATGTGTGCAAGATGAAAATATTGCCCTATTAACATTGTGTAATTTATTGACGGTCTCTAACTATCCCCAGAGATAGGCTATCCAAAGTTAAACCAACTTTTCCATGGTCACACACTAGTCAGCTGAAGCTAAAAAAAAAAGATTGGCTAAATTATTTGGCTAACTCTTCCCACCTGCAAACACACACATCCAGAAACCAACTCGGGTTTGAATTGTCACGGCCACTAGAATTTCTGAACCAAATCAGAGAGGAAGAGGCGAAGCGAGAGGATTTACTCTGCCCTAAAATCTGTGCTGTGAGATAAGGCCTTTTTCGTATGGAGATCTATGAGATCGAATTACGTGAGGCTTATTTAATCGAATAGAAGTTTCGTAATGTTTAAGCTGTTACAAATGTACTGATAGGCCTATAAGTGGATGAACTTTGAGAAACTACGTATCTGCCCTCTCATTGGCTAGAATGGCCCCACCTGATCTCGCCTGCCTTCAATAATTGAAGACATGTATTTCCATTGTAAAAGCGGTCAACTCGGCTATCTTGTCAATATAGGGCAATTCAAGAAGTGTAGTATACTTTTATTTTTCATCACATTAGGCTAACTGGTGGACCACCTCATTTCCCAGACACAAACATGGGAAAAGCTACACGTCCTTAAGGGAGAAAATGGCACGCATAAAACCCCTGACTGTTTTGCGATTCACTTGACTGATTCTGTGAATAATATATCAAGACATCTCGGATCTCCAGACAGCTCGTGCGTCCAGCGCTACGCACAGGTTTTCGCCTGGGAGGCAATGGTGGCCACAGGTTTCAGACAGCCTGTTGTTTCTCGGGCGGGTACCACGCGCAGATAGCAAGCAAATCCGAAAGACTTGACAACTTTTACATAATTAGACGAGGCTTCTCACCCCGGTGTGACTCAACTCCGAATTGAACATGACAAGTGTGATCACGACCTAAAGTCGCGTTTAATTATTATTTTTGTTTCATTTTAAAGGGAGACAGTCTTGCCCGAAGCCCCCACTGAAAACCTCCCAGTCCTTTCTGTGGCAAAGAAAAATGGTTGTTGATGGTTTTGACATTATCCGACATGGTAGGACCAGCCTACCTTGTGTTTGATTAACTCAGCAAGTGTTGGATCTAGGCTACTGTAGCGAAATATAGCCTGCTACATCACACTATTGGTAGGGTGTCCACACGACCTGCTCAGTGTCGCAAAAAGATTAATTAGCATGACAGGAGCTAAATTAAATGCAACATGCTTTATAAATAAGACGCTTGGTTAAGCTCAGTGGTTCGTTGACATTTCATAGAGAGCTTGGTTTTGTGAGATAACTACAAAATATAACAGCAATGTCGCATTAATTTGAAAAGCGTATAGGCTACTAAAATATGAAAATACATGTCTCAATCGAGATTTATTTTACCTCATTGTTTTATAATAGGCCTCATTTAAACTTCTTTAGCACTTTTCATAATAAAAATCTCAAAGCCCTTCATAACAAAAACCGAACAAATAAGCAATATATCAAGACCGATCAACCAACAGTGGCGACATCTTTGAACGCTGCATCCTCGGCAGATTGAGAATCCTGCCTATTTGAAAAGAAGAGTTCAACAGGAAAGTGAGCCTCTCAGGTAGCCTTCATTCTCATACATCATCGTGCTTAGCTGAGGCGATGCTGTGCAATTTTCCATATTTTTGATCCCTTTTTTTTATCTGACCTCCATTGATTTAGTCACCCTAATTTTGGCCATCCTACAAGGGTAAAAACTCCAATACATTTGTAACGGATTATGATAGACATGAGGTTTGGACCTTTGGTTTTCTTAGAAGATTTCCAGCTAGCACATAACGTTTTGAGAACCACATGTTTCTTAGAGCTTGGTTGTCCTATAGATCTTTTGCATACAACCTTCCCAAAATGTTTGGGAATGGTGCAGGATACCCAGCTAGCCATCACGTTCTGAGGGAGAACCATGTGTTTCTTAGGTGGGAATTAGAGTACTTCAGCATAACATTTCCTACAGGTTTCCTCATGGTTCTATTTAATGTACTTTTTCTAAAAATTCCCATGAATTTCAGTACTTCAGCATAATGTTTTCATCAGGGTTCCTCATGGTTCTATTTAAAGTCATGTTCTCAGAACATTAATAAAACTTTCCTTAAAAACCACAAAACGTTCAAAGAACGTTCTAGGAATGTTATTGAAACACATGTACATTCCATTCCCAAACTCTATCCGTTACCTTGTTAAGTGTGTTCAGGTGTGTTGGCTGCGCCCACTAACTCACCACACCTGATCTTAATGAGTGCTTGTTTCCTTTGACATGGGGTCTGTATGAATAGACTAAAATGAACAGCATTGTATGAGTAAAAAAAACATGGTATTCTAGCTTCATTCTGGTGAGGCAGTGGACTAATTCCATGGATAGACATCAGAAGATCATAGGTTCAAATCTCACTGATGCCGTGCCATAATAAAATATAGATGTGTTTGCATGATTAATGCCTAAGTAAATGAAAATCTGTGCTTAGAGTTCAAAACAGTTAACCTTAGCTAGCAGAGTTATTAAAAGTCTTATTGAAACATGTTCCCAGAACGTTATTAAATAACCTATCATTTCTGTTCTCAGAACGTTAATAAAACCTCCAAGGAAAACTTTCAGGGAACCATAATAAAACCTAAAAGTTAATGTTCCCAGAAAAGGCACATTTTTTTACTTTAGTTCTCAGAATGTTCAAAAAACCTCTTTCCCAGAAGCAATGGGAAATCAAAAACGTACATTCCCACAACTTCCAAGGAACCAAATGTGCTAGCTGGATTGTCTACACAATAAATTATATTTTACCCATTGGTCAAAATATGTTTTTGATTGGACACCCTACTATAGGGAAAACCTATGATTAGCCTGATAGCCCTTTAGTAGCCTAGGCCAGGCCCATGTTAACATAATAGGCTAACATCTTCAGTTTTTTACATTGGCTAAATAGTGTTTATTGTATACAAATATTTCAATCATTTTTCTGGCAACGAACGCTAAGGAAACAGTGACCTATTTTGTATAGTTTTTGCATCTGTGAACTATGAGTGCATGGAGAGGCTTGCTATTTTTTCCGACCTTACCATTTTGGAACATGCTTGCGCACCTTGTGTTGATTATTCACTTCTAGCTAAAGCCCCAGATGGATCAACACATGCTGGAAATATGCCAAGTAAGATACAGATTTACATTTGACCTCAATCCTTCACTTCTGCTCCACTGTACAGACAAGGCATTTTACATATTTGGTGACCTTGGTCCTTTAATTAAGCTTATTTGCTACAGCATACAGAAGCATAGGTCTACCTTCACCTATACTATGCCAACCTGACATTTCCTCAAATGTGAGCAGGAATTTTATTATAGGCCTAATGTGCTACATTGACACTGTTCATTTTTAAATCATAAAGAGTAGCCAGATGAAGTGCTTCAGCTATCCAGGGCTAGACAAGTATACTGGAAAAAATATATAAATGCAAAATGCAACAATTTCAAAGCTTGTACTGAGTTACAGTTCATAAAAGGAAATCAGTCAATGGAAATGAATTCATTAGGCCCTATATGGATTTAACATGACTAGGAATACAGATATGCATCTGTTGGGGCGTGGATCAGAAAACCAGACAGTATCTGTGTTTATTGTCCGTAGCTTATACCTGCCCATACCATAACCCCACCGCCACCATGGGGCACTCTGTTCATAATGTTGACATCAGGAAACCACTCGCCCACACAACGCCATACATACTCCTTGCCATCTGCCCGGTACAGTTGAAACCGGGATTCATCCGTAAAGAGCAAACATCTCCAGCGTGCCGGTGGTCATTGAAGGTGAGCATTTGCGCACTGAAGTCGGATACGATGCCGAACTGCAGTCAGGTCAAGACCCTGGTGTGGATGACGAGCACGCAGATGGTCTGCGGTTGTGAGGCCAGTTGGACGTACTGCCAAAGTCCCTAAAATGACATTGGAGGTGGCTTATGGTACAGAAATAAACATTAAATTCTCTGGCAACAGCTCTGGTGGGCATTCCTGCAGTCAGCATGCCAATTCCACAGAGATATCTGTGGAATTGTGTTGTAACAAAACGGCATATTTTAGTGGCCTTTTATTGTCCTCAGCACAAGGTGCACCTGTGTAATGATAATACTGTTTAATCAGCTTCTTGATATGCCATACCTGTCAGGTGAATGGATTATTTTGGCAAAGGAGAAATGCTCACTAACAGGGATGTAAACAAATGTTTGCACAAAATTTGAAAGTATGTGTGTATGTACAGTGAGGGGAAAAAGTATTTGATCCCCTGCTGATTTTGTACGTTTGCCCACTGACAAAGAAAAGTATTTGACCCCCTCTCAATCAGAAAGATTTCTGGCTCCCAGGTGTCTTTTATACAGGTAACGAGATGAGATTAGGAGCACACTCTTAAAGGGCTTGCTATTTTTTCCGACCTTACCATTTTGGAACATGCTTGCGCAGCTTGTGTTGATTATTCACTTCTAGCTAAAGATACAGATTTACACTGACAAAGAAATGATCAGTCTATAATTTTAATGGTAGGTTTATTTGAACAGTGAGAGACAGAATAACAACAACAAAAAATCCAGAAAAACGCATGTGAAAAATGTTATAAATTGATTTGCATTTTAATGAGGGGAAATAAGTATTTGACCCCCTCTCAATCAGAAAGATTTCTGGCTCCCAGGTGTCTTTTATACAGGTAACGAGCTGAGATTAGGAGCACACTCTTAAAGGGGTTTTGCCACTAAGTCATGTTTTGCAGAGGGGTCAAATATTTATTTCCCTCATTAAAATGCAAATCAATTTACAACATTTTTCACATGCGTTTTTCTGGATTTTTTTGTTGTTATTCTGTCTCTCACTGTTCAAATAAACCTACCATTAAAATTAAAGACTGATCATTTCTTTGTCAGTGGGCAAATGTACAAAATCAGCAGGGGATCAAATACTTTTTTCCCTCACTGTAAAATTTCTGGGATCTTTTATTTCAGCTCATGAAACATGGACCAACACGTTACATGTTGCGTTTATATTTTTGTTCAGTGTAAAATGGTGCATGTGAGTAGGCCTAGAGTTGGCCTAGTTCAGGGATGGGCAACTTTTATGGGGCTGGGGGCCATATAATAATCTGAACTCATCATGAGGGGCCGCAGTGGCTCGTTGCTTGACCGGCAACGAAATGTTGTTGGGTTTTACAGCTAATTTCCTGCAATTCTACACATTTTGCCATAAGGTGGAGAAAATATTTGCAGTTTTTAATGTGAAATCTGAGTGAGAGGGACTAATAAAATCAATGGGGGCCCCCGGTCGGTAATGCGATCACGATTACTGCAAGTTTAGAGAGCTGGCTAGACTAATTTACCAATCAAAATGACTGACAAGAACAAGAAAAAACTGCTGATGCACAACCACATTTCTAAATTACACTTTGTGTATTTTACTATTCTAAATCTCAACAGTAAGTTGAGACCCGGACTGAGTTCCCACATTTTCTAAAATAATAATAATATTTTGATCCACGGGTCTACCATTTGCCCATCCCTAGACTAGTCTGTCAACCGTTAGTGAGATATTTCTTGAGTTTTAAATCTTATTGCTGACACTGTCCTTTGCAGACTTACCTAGTGTTCCATCCAAGTCTGTCTGGTTCCTGTAACTGAGAGGTGCTGATGAAGGTAACATAATTTAAAACTGCTATTATTTCATTACCAATTAAATCATGAAGGTTATTCCGTTCAGGAGGATTAAGTAAGTGCTATATATCAAGGACAAGAATACAGACACTGGCCAATTAAAAGGTACTGATTCAAATCACATTTACATGCATGTATTTGAGGCATATTAACATGCATGTATTTGAAACAATAGCCCTGGCCATTGTTTTTGCTGTCTTCATTAAGTCTGCAATTGTTTGCCGCTGACGAATGACTGCCAAGCTTGGTGAACATCAAAGCATAAAACATTTTCCCCCAAACCAGACAACCCATTAAATTAACATGCATGTTGCATCTTGAGCTCAATAAGTTGCCTAATTGTGAGAGGCACCGACAATAGAGTAGTTTCGTCATCATGTCGATAATAGAGAAAGATACATACCAAGATATAGAACATAGTTGGTATGTATACTTGTGTGTTTACATGGTTGTGTGGCTGTGTGTAATGGCGTATGTGTTTGCGTGTGTTGTTGATTCTAAATGAGCGTGGGAGAGCGTGTGATGGTAATTCAGCCTCCAGTGCTCTCCATCCCCCGTTAATAACCTGGTCTCCTTTGATGTGGCCGCAATGGATGAGGTGTCTCTTTCTCTGCATCACTTGTGGCATGCAAATCCAGCTGGGATTTTATCTCCTTACCTGCTCAAGGGTCTACGTGATATCGTAGACCCCCCCCCCCCACACACTTCCCACTCTCCACCGCTGAACAATACAGTGACTCAACAGACTTGCCCACCTAACAGACCACTTAGAACTTCTCCAAAGGTGATTGTCGTCTACGGTTGTGGGTTTTTGAGTCACTGTCTGAACATGGGAACATTGTTGTTTAGTGCTTCAGGTTTAATTGTCCAGGCAGCAACAATGATAATATCTGACCAACTGAACCACAAATAGCGGAAAGTAGAGAGGTGGCTGTTCATTAGACATCAGAGTGGACAGTTGGTTGGTTGAGAAGTATCTGAGATGTAAGTAGGAGTCGGGGGTCAGTACACTCTTAGAAAAGAAGGTGCTACAGTACCTAGAACCATAAAGGGTTCTTCAATTGTCCCCATAGGAGAACCCTCTGAAAATAAAGGTTTTTGGTTCCAATTGGAACCCTTTCATTGATACAAGATTCTACGTGGAACCCTTTCACCACTAAAAGGTTCTTAGAACCTTTTTCACCACCAAAAGGTTCTATCTGGAACCAAAAAAGGTTCTCCTATGGGGACAAACAAATAAAATAAAAAGTATTTATATTGTCTGTCCTGTTTTTGCGTGTGCATATGTGTGTGTGTTTGGGTGGGGGGTGACGGGCACGTTGTCTGTCTGCTGCTCTGCCCTGCAAGCCGCACATGGGCAGAAAGCTCATTATTCATTGTCGGCAGGCACAATGGCCTCGAGGGCAGCCTACATGGGTCCAACAGCCTCAGCACAATACTTGTAAACAACCAGC
This sequence comes from Hucho hucho, assembly GCA_003317085.1. Classification (NCBI taxonomy): domain Eukaryota; kingdom Metazoa; phylum Chordata; class Actinopteri; order Salmoniformes; family Salmonidae; genus Hucho; species Hucho hucho. Next base: position 36,133 of record QNTS01001690.1, on the reverse strand, counting down.
GGCCTAATTGAAAACAGAGCAGGATCACCGGGCTGTTTCACAATAATGACAGGGATGAATAGAAAAATGGGTTTTAAAGAAAATCATTTTTTGATGAAAGGTGGGAGTGTAGTCTATCCACGTGCTTCCCAGCCAAACCAGTTTGGTAGAGTTTATGCATATATTAAGACAACGTTTTAGTTCTTTTGGCTGTATGGGCACAATACATTTTTTCTGGGGGCAAGCCGGAGTTCGGAGCCGAAGTCTACGCCCCCTCGTCTGTGATTGGTCAACAGTAGGGATTCTTCAATAAAGTCTTTGTTGTCATTCAACGAGAGACGACTCGTTTTCATGCACATTTCATACAAAAAATCTTAGTTAGATGTTAAATTGTGCAACTAAGATCTCCTCTGCAAAAACGTAAAAATGAATGATTTCTGGAGTTATTTTAGATTCATTCTGACTATTTTGAGGAAGTGTATACTGACTACGGCGTCTCAAAATGGACAAATAGTACTATTGCCGCTTTTTTATCGTTTCTCAAGCGAAGATCTTTTAAGGGATTATGTGAGCACACTCATTCGGTTCGGCATGAACTGAACCATGCTCATCCCTTTAGCCATGTCGTTTGTTCTGTGTTGTCTGTCTTCTGGGTTGGTTCTTCTGGGTCTTGTTCAACAGATGGATTTTGCAGGTTGTTGTTTTCTTTTAGTGACAAAGTTTGCTTTTCAAGGTGGATTCTATTCTGTAGTTATAAACCATTAATTAACTAAAATGCAATAGTACTAATTAATGAAAGTGCAACCCATATATTTTCACTCAAACTCCAATGGTCCTTTGGCCGATGATATGGGTTTGCTCTGCTGGTGTATTGTGCTAATAGGAATCATGCTATGTAATGCATAGTATACATATACAGTGAGGGAAAAAAGTATTTGATCCCCTGCTGATTTTGTACGTTTGCCCACTGACAAAGAAATGATCAGTCTATAACTTTAATGGTAGGTTTATTTGAACAGTGAGAGAAGAATAACAAAAAAAAAATCCAGAAAAACGCATGTGAAAAATTTTATAAATGGAATTGCATTTTAATGAGGGAAATAAGTATTTGACCCCTCTGCAAAACATGACTCAGTACTTGGAGGCAAAACCCTTGTTGGCAATCACAGAGGTCAGATGTTTCTTGCAGTTGGCCACCAGGTTAGCACACATCTCAGGAGGGATTTTGTCCCACTCCTCTTTGCAGATCTTCTCCAAGTCATTAAGGTTTCGAGGCTGACGTTTGGCAACTCGAACCTTCAGCTCCCTCCACAGATTTTCTATGGGATTAAGGTCTGGAGACTGGCTAGGCCACTCCAGGACCTTAATGTGCTTCTTCTTGAGGCACTCCTTTGTTACCTTGGCCGTGTGTTTTGGGTTATTGTCATGCTGGAATACCCATCCACGACCCATTTTCAATGCCCTGGCTGAGGTTCTCACCCAAGATTTGACAGTACATGGCCCCGTCCATCGTCCCTTTGATGCAGTGAAGTTGTCCAGTCCCCTTAGCAGAAAAACACCCCCAAAGCATAACGCTTCCACCTCCAGGTTTGACGGTGGGGATGGTTTTCTTGGGGTTATAGGCAGCATTCCTCCTCCTCCAAACACGGCGAGTTGAGTTGATGCCAAAGAGCTCCATTTTGTTCTCATCTGACCACAACACTTTCACCCAGTTGTCCTGTTCATTGGCAAACTTCAGATGGGCATGTATATGTGCTTTCTTGAGCAGGGGGACCTTGCGGGCGCTGCAGGATTTCAGTCCTTCACGGCATGGTGTGTTACCAATTGTTTTCTTGGTGACTATGGTCCCANTCTTTGGTCTTGGCCATGGTGGAGAGTTTGGAATCTGATTGATTGATTGCTTCTGTGGACAGGTGTCTTTTATACAGGTAACAAACTGAGATTAGGAGCACTCCCTTTAAGAGTGTGCTCCTAATCTCAGCTCGTTACCTGTATAAAAGACACCTGGGAGCCAGAAATCTTTCTGATTGAGAGGGGGTCAAATACTTATTTCCCTCATTAAAATGCAAATCAATTTATAACATTTTTCACATGCGTTTTTCTGGATTTTTTTGTTGTTATTCTGTCTCTCACTGTTCAAATAAACCTACCATTAAAATTATAGACTGATAATTTCTTTGTCAGTGGGCAAACATACAAAATCAGCAGGGGATCAAATACTTTTTTCCCTCACTGTACTTAGTGATCTTTCGGATGTGTCCATCATCCAGTCCATGATGCTCCATTCTCAGCCAAGCCTACTCTTAGGCACAGAAGCAAGTTGCTTATTCTTCTACATTCACAAACATACTATATACAGTATTTAAGATAGAAGGTTTATCATATAGATATACATCAGTTTGGATATGTTCTCCAATTAGGTCAGGTAATCTCCAGTCCATCTGCTCTCCTACCCACCGAGAGAGAGAGAGAGAGAGAGAGAGGTTGGAGTTATTAATTCTTGACTGTGTATGGTCTGAGTAACAGTAATCCAATCAGATAAAAGACTAGTCAACCTACCTGTTTTGCAAAAGAATTTTGCCGCTGAGCGCGCACCACAAATTCACTAGTACCCCGTCAACTTGTTGGCTTCCATTACGCTGAACCGTAATGTTGTGTGCCTAATTCACTTGACTGCTGTTCCATAAGTGGGCTAAGCGATTAGGTTAACAGACACACCTCTGTTTCACCTCACGGAGGATAAAGACACAGGCTACGAGCCCCGGCTCTCTGTTTGGGATGGGAGAGAGAGGGAATGATCCTCCATCAGGAGGTTTTGTGATCCTGCAATACTTTTCAGTTGGCCAACCTGTATGCAGCCAATCAACATAGTCAGAGTACCTTTGAGATGGGGGGTTTAGTGTGGTGAAAGTCTATTAAACCTTGTAGGTTCTGTGTAAGGCCCTTTGTCCTCCCAGTGACCCTAGTGCTTGTTGAATCAGTTGGCAGTGAATATGGTGGTTGGCTTGTTGGGCACCAAAACATGCGTTTTCTAAACAAATGGCTTTCATCCCAGCAAATCTCTCTCATAGTGGTCTCTCTCTCTCTTTCCACTGAGCTGAGCAGCTCCACTACCAGAGAGTCCACCCCTCTCTGTCCAGGGCGATGCCCGGCAGCTGTTCTGTATGGGCGAGCTCCATCATGGAGCTGTATGGGCGTGATGATGTCATAATCATCAGACTTTCCGGCCACTCAGGCCCATTCTGGGACGGCCTCCCTATCTGATGATGGTGACCCTGGGCGACGAGGCTGGCCAGTGATGTCACGGACACATGACCTGGGGCCATGGTAAACTCAGGCAGGTCTCTGGCCCAGCGGCCCCGCCTCACATTTGCGGCCAGTCCGCCTGAAGGGCCCCGAGTGGTACTAATGCGATGGGCTGGTTGAGGCGGGTTGGGACTCTGGTGCCCCATTAAGTTTGGGCTGGAGGATCATAAGGGTACAAGTTCAGCCACTCAAATCTGGACTGGCCTGGGGTAATGTGATCTGAAGGTCCGCACTGAGTCTTCCTATCACTACCACCAGAGATGCTATTACAGACAGAGGCGATTAGTAGAGAGAGAGGAGGCTACGAAGAGGCGGAGGGAGAAATAGAGAGAGATACACGAAGAGTAGACACTCTTCAGTCAGCATCTCCCAAGAGAGGATACAGCACAGGTCATTGGCGTGACCTGTGGCAGGTCATGAGAGACCCTGACCACCTAATCGAGAGTTGACACCAATCCTTCATCTCATCTCTGGAATCACTTCATGATCTTCGATATAGACTTGAGTCTTTCTTCCTTACCCCAACAGTACCCACCCACCAAGGCCTCTCCTCATTCTCTCCTGTCTCTCAGTGATATCCTCTGTGTATTTGAAGAGCTGGGGTGATACAGTTCCTCTTGTCGCATCTCGATGCCCATAAGTTTGATGTTTTTTTTATTACAATCTTTGAGAAGCAGTGTTTTCCCTCATTGTCTGAGATAATTACTTTTGGAATAAACCTTGACGTTCTTTAGACACTTTATGGCTCTAGAAGCAAGGCTTCTCTTTAACTGTATGTCAATTTCACTTTTATCTGTGACTAAGACTGATGCACAACTGTACCACAGACATACATATTCACTGTTTCAGTGTTTATACATCATTGAACTGTTTTCTACTTTGTGTGTCAACTTTTGTCTAACATTAATGTAGCTTGAGAGCACTAGATTTTTTATCATTTAAATTGCAACCGAGTTACAGAGAAAGTATACTGTCAATTGAGGTAGTATACGTATCAGACAAAAAACACATACATTTGTAATCACACAATGGTACGGATGAAATAGACCATTACATTATATACAGTATACATTCTGACATTGTATTGATTGTCCTACCAGAAGAAATACAATAGAATACAATTTCAAAATGTGTATAGATGACATAATTAAAACATCGGAATGTTGTGGCGAGCACATAAAAAAGTGAACCTTATCGTTAGTGTTCTTTACGGGAACAACAGCGAAATAATTAGATCATAATTTTTACTCTCATTAATCTACCTACTCATTGAACAAACAGTGAAATCTGAGCTCCCATAGTTTACATGATCTTTAAGACAAACTTATTTCAGAGCCCAGCCCGTAGGCAGTAGAAATTCAAATTATAGCTGGTGTCGCGTTCAATTATGTCCCCAGGATATGTCGCCGTTAGGTTGCCTTTTTTGAGGGTTCAGCTCACAATGCTAATTGGGTCCCATCCTGAGCTGCGTTATTGAAAGTGACACTGAGGACAGGGCTGGCCCTCTTCTCTAACTCTATGGAGTGAAGAGAGGGAAGAAGGAGGAGGGGGGAGTAAAAAAAACTACAACTTAAAAGTAGATTACTGACCAGTAAATTTGGCAATTACGGTCAATTAGCAAGCACGTGGGGAAGTGTAAAGTGATCCCAGCCCAAGCCACGTGTCCCATATGAGTCTCCTGACACTGTGACCTACTTAAGCTTCCAGGAGGGCTCTGTGATTTTGTACATATGCCCCTTGGGCTATGCAATGCTCCCTCTTTTTTGTTTGAAGAGAAAGTGAGATTTATTTTTTAACTCTATATAGCTAATGAAGTTTTTAGAGGGACTTGATATAAAGACCTGCCGTGAGAGTGGATAGTGGCCCCATAGTGCCATGTTCTGTTTCTGACATAACGGCTTGTGTATGGCTCAGAGGTTATCGAAGAGATGAATGTTGTATGCTTCGTTTCCCCAGAGTAATAAGCACTGTGAGATACTCAACAGACAAGCTGATCATCCAAATGATATTCGGTGTCAGAATTGGCGGCAAATGATTTCACTGCTGGTGATTTCATTTGCAGTCCCCACATGAACAGATTTGTTCTGCAATTTTGTCTGAACTAAAAGGAACAACTCTGTAGACTTTGAAAGTGCTGTGTGTTTTATCTTTTGTTTAAATTTCATTTTTGTCATGGTTCACTTTTTTCACGTCTGTACATCCGCCCTTGTGATAAGACTTGAAAGGAATTAACTCAAGCGAAACTCCACTTCTTGTCAGGACAAATCCAAAGATGCACACCGCTGAGATCTGAAGGTCCAGGGACACTCAGTGTGACACCAGCTTCTTCACAGAATAAGACTAATCCATTATCCCTCCTACTCTGCTGTAGTTCTTTTGTTCCACTTCTTACACCAGTTCCTTCCCAAAACTCAAAGGGGGGCGTGGTGGGGGTTACAGAGAGGATTTTGGGGACGCACAGTATATCAATTAAAGAGCTTGTTTTGTCCCCTAGGGGGGAGGTAGTACTGGTCCAAATATTTACATTAGGGCCTATCGGGGTGACGGCTGGCTGGCAGAGCGGGGAGATGGGCCATTTGCCATGGCAGAGTGGCCATTAGCCAAGCTAAATGGCCAGAAAGAATCTGGACCAGACAGGTTTACTCACAGGGCCAGTAGACCGTAGCACACAGAGCCGGGCTGGCCAAACACATATACATACATGCACGCACACACACACACACACACTCATGCAAGCATGCACACACACACACTCATGCAATCATGCACACACACACTCATGCAAGCATGCACATGTATGCACACTCCAACGCATGTGCGCACACACATACATGCATGTGCATGAATGCATGTATGCATGCGAGCACACACATCACATACACACAGTTGTGTAAAGTAAGGAAGTAGAAATACTTTTACTGTCCTTGAGTATTTTTTTAGGGTATCTTTACTTTACCATTTATATTTCTGTCAACTTTTACTTAACTACAAAACATATATATAAACTCAGCAAAAAAATAAATGTCCTCACTGTCAACTGCGTTTAATTTCAGCAAACTTATGTTCAAATATTTTTTATTGAGCACACACAAGACTGGTGTAAAGGTATAAGAGACATGTGTATAATTCTTATCTAAACATAAAAGAGCAGACAGAAACAGCAAGGTGCACAGTAACTGATACAAAATAAGACAAAGAGAACAAGGACAGGTGGAAAGAAAGAGGGTAGATGTCACCCCTCCTCCCCATCACCCCCCCTATCAACCCCCCCATTATCCATCCCCCCCATTCCCCCCTATTATCCCCCCCATTCCCCATAACTACTCGGGTGCCGGGGCAAGCACACGCTGCCCTAAGGTATATTAAA
>QNTS01001690.1:10747-26478 GCA_003317085.1 Hucho hucho | reverse complement strand
TTTCCCCAACATTTACCCTCCCCCTCAACCCACCTGTAACAGGCATGCACAAATAGGAGAGAAAAAAATATAAAAATAATAAACACATTGTCTGGCCGATGCCAAAAATGCACGGCGCGACCTCAAACAAGAGGTAAAACCAAAATAAAATCCCAACTATACGTTCACCTCTTACTATCCTAGAACTTCTACTAACATATGAACCGAGGAGGCTCCCGCAAATAAAGTGTTCAATTAGCATCTAATAAACCAAAACAGAATAAATTGCAACTTAAACATATTGCGCACTTAAGTGTCATCCTGGGTCAATCCCTGAGATAAGCGATACATAGTATCACAATAATATATTGCTAAGCAGAGCCGGTCTAAACATAAACCATCAGCATGAAAGTGAAATTAACGTTAAATGAGAGCCCTGACCGCCCTCCATTGGTCGGCTCAGCGTCTTACATGTTCGGTACCGACATTAACACTTCAATCAGCAGCCCTTGCTGAGACAGTGTGAAAAGGATTCACCCGTTATGGCATAGTATGGATTCGAGTCCCTAATACACAGCGACATGGCGCTCTAACCCGTACGGGGGATTGGCATATATTCCCGGATAAACTTCTCTGCATCCAAAATTGAGGAGAGCCAAATCTTCTCACCGGAAGGAGGGGTAATTCTGAGTCTTGCCGGGAAGAGCAAGGCTGGGCGAAGGTGGAGTTTGTAGAGTTTGGTCATGACCTCTCTGTAGCCGGCGCGATGCTTTGCGACATCGGGCGCGTAATCCTCATAGACACGGAAGGGATGTCCTTTATGTAACAGGTTACCCCTCAATCGAGCCTCGCGCAGGATAAGATCCTTGGTCTTGAAACTGTGACAACAGATGATTACTGAGCGAGGACGTTGGCCCGGGCCAGGCACTGGGACAAGAGCGCGATGTGCACGGTCCAGCTGGGGATCCGAAGCCAAAACATCCGATCCCATTGCATCTCTCAGTAGTTTGGCGAAGAAGTCGGTGGGGCGAGAGCCAGCCTCCACCCCCTCCGCCAGACCAACAAGGCGAAGGTTATGACGTCTGGATCGGCCCTCTAGGTCGACCACCTTCACAGAGAGCCTCTGTACACTATCCTGCAAGGACGTGCATAGCTTCTCTAACTCGTCGATCCTACCAGCGTTGAATTCAGAAGCCTTCTCAAGGTCCACAATACTCTGGCCCTGCGAAGCAACCGCTCGAATGGTGCTCTCGATTTTGGAATCCAGTTCAGCAAGAGTAGCCTTAAGATCCTCAGCTATAGCAACACGTAGTTCTCCCAGAGCCCGGGTAAGTTCAGAAAGTGTCACGTTGTTGCCTGTGCTTTCCGCCATGTCTGTCTCGTTGTTTGGTGGGGAGGAGGCCTCCGGTGAGGATTTGCTGTCCTTTGGTCGCCTATTACTCGGCATGTTCACGTATAAAGTTACAGTAATGTATTAGAAACAGACGTTTGTTGTAAAAAAGTGCTGTAAAGTAGGTTAATTTAGACTGTTTCGCAAAAAAGTTGCAGGAGCCTCTCTCCAAACGTCCGTTCACTCCAACATGCTAGCTCCGCCCCCCAATTTCAGCAAACTTAACGTGTATATATTTGTATGAACATAACAAGATTCAACAACTGAGACATAAACTGAACAAGTTCCACAGACATGTGACTAACAGAAATGGAATAATGTGTCCCTGAACAAATAATGTGTCCCTGCATCAAGTACTGCAGTGCATCTCCTCCTCATGGACTGCACCAGATTTGCCAGTTCTTGCTGTGAGATGTTACCCCACTCTTCCACCAAGACACCTGCAAGTTCCCGGACATTTCAGGGGGGAATGGCCCTAGCCCTCACCCTCCGATCCAACAGGTCCCAGACGTGCTCAATGTAATTGAGATCCGGGCTCTTCGCTGGCCATGGCAGAACACTGACATTCCTGTCTTGCAGGAAATCATGCACAGAAAGAGCAGTATGGCTGGAGGCATTGTCATGCTGGAGGGTCAGGATGAGCCTGCAGGAAGGGTACCACATGAGGGAGGAGGATGTCTTCCCTGTGACGCACAGCGTTGAGATCGCCTGCAATGACAACAAGCTCAATCCGATGATGCTGTGACACACCGCCCCAGACCATGACGGACCCTCCACCTCCAAATCGATCCCGCTCCAGAGTACAGGCCTCGGTGTAACGCTCATTCCTTTGACGATAAACGCGAATCCGACCATCACCCTGGTGAGACAAAATCGCGACTCGTCAGTATAGAGCAACAGGCCTTACAAGCCCTCAGTCCAGCCTCTCTCAGCCTATTGGGGACAGTCTGAGCACTGCATTGTGCGTTCCTTGTGTAACTCGGGCTGTTGTCAAGTTTCCATCCAATATGTTGTGCATATGTTAGCAGTTGACGTTACTCTTCAATAACACAGACCCCAAAGCATATCCGGGGGAGAAAAATAGGTTTATTCAAAGAGGAGATGTTACGCTGAGAGGTAGATGTTAATTCTCCCCTGTCCTCAGTAATTCTCTCCTGTGATTCTCTCCACAGAACAAATAACCCAGCCTTAGCCTGTGGTTGACCAATTAGAATTCCTTACAATAAACCTGGTCCAATGGCCAAATAACCAGTATCCTATTTCAAGCTCAATATATAGACAAATTCCTCCCATGTCTCTGACCCATTGATGATCAATCCCCTATTACAGAAAAACCACTATTTCCATTGATCATTAGTACTCTATTGACTTTTAGTCCTCTTGACCTTTAGTACTCTATTAACCTCTCGTCCTCTGCGTTGTGTATATATCCTCAAAATGTTCTTACACTCCCTCTAGACCATTTTAAAAATAAATACGATTCCTACCACATCCTGTATTAGGAGGAAACTCACAAAAAAATTGTCTACAGGACAATAATATTTAGTCGTTCTATTGGCAAGGTAATCATTCACCAAGTACTTTAAAAGTGACCAGCTCTTCCACACTGGTATCAGTCCCATATAGATAACTATTAGAAATTATATTCTGATCAACGGATCTGTAGACAAATTCTATGCAATGTGGGCTCCCTTCTTTTCTTATGTTAAACGAATACATTTCCCTGCAGTTCCAGAGTGATGTATATTTATATATTGGTGATGTAAGAAGCCTGGTATGTGCATACACGACATCTCGGATGTTAAGGACGGTATTAACTGTGCTAGTTGACCTATAACAACTGTATCAAAATATATATTTTTCCTTTTTTAGTATTTTATTTTATTTATGTATTATTATTTTTATGTCTGTCTCTCTACATTTTGCTGTATCGTTGTCTTTAAATTGTTGTTCCATATTACTACCAAATAACTTACAAGTGCAATTATTTTTCTAAATGCTGGTATTGAAAATTCAATAAACAAAGTATTAAGAAAAAAAGAAGAAAAAAATATATATATATATTCTGACAGTCTGCCGGTAGTGAGGAATTCTTCTTCCGTTCCACTGGTTGATAAGGACTTCTCTAATGAACACTTCACCTGTGATCTTGTATCATTTCAAGTACAGTCCTTGGGTCAAGGCACATTGCTTCAGCTTCAGATGGTAGATTTTCATAACCTGTAACAAAGGAAACAAAAAAGTGAAAGTAACATGTCCTGGTTTCAAGAGAAATTGATATTTCACACAGATTTCCCTAAGTAAGCATGTCTCAATTTTCAAGAAAAAGTTGGACATTTCACCTAGATATCCCTAATATGATGACTGTGGTGTACAACATAGAAGCTTATCAGGTTCTGATCATCTTACTATGCTTCTTCACTGGAGATTGGCTCCTGATTGCTAATCAATCAGTTCTTTGTTCTCCAGGCTCTGCTTTGTCATCAAAAATGGACAGCCTTGCAAATAGTGACATCCCTGGACTTTTACTGCTGACCTCGTTATGAGAAAAACATGATACGGACCTTCCCATTTTGGCCCTAATGTCTCTGTTACAAATTTTTTTACCATCACCCACTGTCCTGGTACTACGTCATGTCCCCCTTCGGGAGTTATTCCCCACGCCTCTTTTACTTGTCTGTCTGCTTCCCCTACTGCATTAGAGAGTTGCATGCAATAGTTAAGCATTGTGTCACTCATAAAGTGAATGTCTGCTTTTTTCAAATCTAACGTGCCTGGTAGTGACATGGGTCGACCTGTGACGACCTCAAACAGACTCAAACCTGTGGTTTTCTTATGCGTTGCCCGTATACTACATAATACCGCAGGCAATGTATCAGGCCATGCCATCCCTTTTTGATGCATCTTTGAAAGTCTCTCTTTCAAAACTCGATTTGTGCGTTCTACCTGTCCACTCGATTGAGGATGATAAGGGCAGTGGAGGTGTCAGTCTATGTTCTGAAGACGAGCTACCTCCTGACACACTTTCCTGTGAAATGAGTGCCTTGGTTTGAATGTAATTGTTCCGGAAATCCCCATCTGGGAATGATTTCTCAAATCAGAATTTTAGCTGTGTATTGTGCAGTTCCTTTCTTAGTAGGGTAGGCTTCAGCCCATCGTAAGAAATGATCAAGAACTACCAGCACATCTTTGTGTCCTTTACATTTGGGCAGCGTGATGTAATCAAGCTGTAGATGTCTGAAGGGTCCTGGTGGGCCAGGTGCTTGTCATGTCTGTACTTTCACTTGTCCCTTGGTGTTGTTTTCCATATAAATGTTGCAATTTGCCACAACCTGCTCAGCCTCTTTCCGCACATCAGGATTCCACCATTTGCCCACAAAACAATAAACTATCTTGTCCACACCAATGTGTCCCAAAGAGTGGATCTGTGTCACCAAGTAGGGTAAGAGTGCATTTGGCGCTACACATCTCAGGTTGTATTTCCACACACCTTCTTGATTGAGTTTGCATCCTGCAGCCATCCATTCCCACACTTCATATTTTGGTGCACTGCGTTGCATGTCTCTAATGTGTTGCAATGTATCCAAGGTGTATTTCCTAATCAGTTTAGGTGACAGAGATGTTCTCTTGGCAGCCACCTTGGCAGCTCTTTCAGCCAGATCATTACCTTTACTCTCGCCTGTAAAGATTTTTCCATGTGCTTTCATTTTCAAAATTGCAACTTGTCCAGGTAACTGGAGAGCATTCAGTAGAGCCATCACCTCTGGTCCATTCTTCACAGGAGCTCCCAGAGATGTCATGAATCCTCTGTTTTTCCATATTTTCCCAAAATCATGGGTAACACCAAAAGCATACCTTGAGTCTGTGTAGATATTAGCTGTTTTTCCTTCAGCCTGTTTGTATGCTTCTGTCAAAGCCACCAATTCCGCCACCTGTGCTGATGTTAACTTCTTAGGGAGCGGCAGGTGAGGTGATGGTTTTGGAGAGTCTGGCGTGCCCAAAGCAAAATGCCTGCCACTCAGGCTCAGAAAATAGGATATGCACATAATTAGTACTATTGGATAGGAAACACTCTGAAGTTTCTAAAAGTGTTAACATAATGTCTGTGAGTATAACAGAACTCGTTTAGCAGGCAAAAACCAGAGAAAAAATCATCCGGAAATCAGTTTCTGGTGACCTTTGGCTCTGTTAGACACACTCCCTATTGAATCCATTTGTTACCAGGACTGAGACTGCAGTACCTATGGCTTCCACTAGATGTCAGCAGTCTATATACAAAGACTCAGAGAGATTGGAGTAAACACAACGAATAGGTACAGGAAATGGCATGGGGACCTGAAATGTCAACAAGTTTTCTTGGGCCCGAGTCTGTCTGGAGCACCCCACTTTATTTTACTTATATAAGGTATAGGTGACCATCCGAGTGAAATATTATCGCTAATATTCATAAAAGGATAGCTAAGGATGCATTTTAACTGGTATTTGATTTGTTTAGGAAAAGTTTATAGGTATATTTGAACGCGTTCGCTTCACGTTTCAATGGGCGATTCGACGTTGGATTTTCTGAACATAACGCACCAACCAAACGGTTGGATATAATGTTTATAACATTGTTTAAAAATGTGGTCCCCTGACTGTTTCCTCTTCCTATCTGTTCTACTTAGTGCTAGAGCCTCCAGACACTGTATAAAGACTGTTGACATCTAGTGGAAGCCATAGGTACTGCAGTCTCAGTCCTAGTTAACATAGAAATCAATAGGCAGCCTGGAGAAAAAGGTCATGTACAAAAAAAACTGCAAATCCGGATGGATTTTCCTCTGGTTTTCGCCTGCTATATCAGTTCTGTTATACTCACATACATTATTTTAACACTTTTAGAAACTTCAGAGTGTTTCCTATCCAATAGTACTAATTATGTGCATATCCTATTTTCTGGGCCTGAGTGGCAGGCATTTTACTTTGGGCACGCCAGACTCTCCAAAACCGTCACCTCTGCTGCCGCTCCCTAAGAAGTTAAACGCTGAATCTCATAGATCAGGAAACGTGAGGCGGGAGCTACACATTTGAAATGGTTGGAGCTTTGAACCTCAACACGAGGTAGAGAAATAAACTCACCTTCCTTTTGACCAGAGAGACGGCGAGCTGCAGCTCATGTCCATCGTGGTCCGAATCCTGAATACCAACACGAGGGGGAAAACAAACTCCCCTCTCAGGCAATCACTGAGACAGCTGATTAGCTGTCTTGAGTCAAATATCTAGAAAAGCGAATCTAAGTGAGACTATACTACTACGTTCATTACCAATGGGAACCATCAACACGGCTGGCTAGCTATCTTCCAGAGTGAACAACAGTAGAAGACGGGAAAGGGGAGACCCCTTTTGGACAATCCAAGCCATACATCTTGACGCTGAAAGGCCAACAACCTTCCTAAGGAGGGCTGGTTCCGACAGAGATAAACGGTGAACAAAGGTACTCACACGTAAATACATTAATGATTTTTTATTCCAAACGGGCGGCAGTTTGTGTGCAAACTATGTGATTACTGTAAGAATAGTTCTAAAATGAATCGATGATAAGTGTCTTTTTCCCTCTCTCTCTCTCTCTCTCTCTCTCTCCCTCTCCATGTTGTTGTGTAGAAAGCCACCATATTGTAAAAGTCCACTAAGGACCTTTGTCTCATGTATTAAGTGTGTATGTTATCCTGTTATTATTTAGTTAGCTAGTGAATAAAATATTAACCTCTTACGGGTAAGATAATCGTAATATTAAACATTCATGAAAAGACAAGTGTTTTATATCATTCAAAAGCTTAAAATCTTGTTAATCGAACTTCGTTGTCCGATTTACAATAGGCTTTACAGCGAAAGCATACCATGCGATTGTCTGAGGACAGCGCCCCATGTCAACATATTTTTCAACCAGCACAGGCGTCACAAAATCACAAATAGCGATAAAATAAATCACTTTCTTTTGAAGATCTTCCTCTGTTTGCAATCCCAAAGGTCCCAGCTACAAGATGAATGGTCATTTTGTTAGATTAAATCCTTCTTTATATCCCAAACAGTTTGTTTAGTTGGCGCCATCGATTTCAGTAATCCACTCATTCAACATGCAGACAAAGGAATTCAAAAAGCTTCCGGTAAACTTCGTCCAAACAAGTCACATGACGTTTCTATTTAATCCTCAGGTACTCTAAAATGTAAATAAACTATAATATTTCATACGGAAAGTAGTATGTTTAATAGGAAAGGAAAATTAGTACGTGCGCACCCTCTTCCAAAAGACTGATATTGTTCCATGACTCTCCTCACCAAAACTCCAAATACTTCTTTGTTTTTCAAGAAACAAGCCTGAGACTGTTGACATCTAGTGGAAGCCATAGGAATTGCAATCTGGGAGACAGATTTACATAGAACCAAAAGGTTAACATTGGAAGAGCCTGGGACCTCAAAAAAAATACAAATTGTTTGGATTTTCTTCAGATTGTCGCCTGCCATATCAATTCTGTTATACTCACAGACATTGTTTTAACCGTTTTAGAAACTTGTGTGTTCTATTATATGCACATCCTATCTTCTGGGCTTGAGTAACAGGCAGTTTACTTTGGGCACGTCAGTCAGGCGGAAATTCTGAAAAAAGGACCCTACCCAGAAGCCAATTGGTGTAGTACTGAATCATGAGTAATGCTGGGGTTTTTGCAGATGCATGAGGTTACGACTGTTCATAATGATGACTTGATAAAAGGTAATGATTAATAAGATGACTGTTTATCGATGTAATAGATATATCTTATAGAGTTTAATTCGGGAGATGGTAACTCTTTAAACAACCTCTTCCGTGGTGCCCCAGATTCCTAATGAGTTAGTTGTTACATTATTCATTTAATTGGGTAACAATTAAACATATTTAGTTGATTAAATAAATAACAGTCATCAGATTAATGAAAGTAAAGTCACTGTAGGAATATGATGTCCTCATATTCCTACAGTGAGGTTGTGTGCAGTTCTGTACATGTACTTTTGATGAGCTCATCATCCACATAATTATTTTCAATATATAGTGTTCTATTATAGGATGGTTTTTTTAAGCAAAGTGACTGATTGTAAGTGCTTACATTTACTGGCTATATTCCTTAATTTAAGGCATAATTATATTTTGCCTCATTTTGAAGTGTTTTCAGAATCCACCTTTTTTTATCTGAGCACTTCTTGCATCTGTAAGACTGTTACTTTTTAGAAAAAATAACTGTTACCTTTCAGAAAAACTCAAGCTCAAACAAAATAAAAGGTCTGGCTGTTTTACTTTTTGTATTTACGACTCTTACGTTTCATAAATTTACTTTTGATACTTAAGTACATTTACCTTACAGCTATTACTTTTGATCCTTAGTACATTTAATATCAGGTGCTTTAAGACTTACTCAAGTAATATTCTAATCGCTGACATTCACTTTTACTTGAGTCATTTTAATCAAGTATTGCTTTTGGGTACTTTTTCCACCACTGCATACACATACTGTATACATGCACACTCGCACATACTCGCAGTCAATGTGGTCAAGAGACAGTATATAGTCAAGTCATCTTCTGACAAGTTGAGAATATAGTAGGGAATGTCCTACAGAACCTAGTTCGATTATTAAGCTAATTGAAATAGTGACATTTTTAACTCTTTGAGGTCCTGAGTAATATGTGCAGACCTATAGACCTTGAAGGTGTTCAGTGCATTTAGACTTCAATTCAACATGTTCTGTTTTCCAAAGGAACACTTTCAGGAGCAGACCCCGCTGCCCTGTCCCATTTTTCAGGCACCTCCTAAATTGATTTAATTGAAATGAAGAATTGGAAAAGCCATCATCATTCACCGGCTGGATCACTGGTTCAAAAGGGAAATTCTTTCTGCAAAAAAAGCCTAAAAAAGTGCATACATGTAGTAAAGAAGCTGTTTGAGTTTCTTGTATAGTGGTGTAGAGTACCTCCCGCTCCGCTCGACCCTCCTTTCAAGTGTTGTGCTTGCTACAGTAGTGATGCACTTCCTGCCTGTAATGGTTGGTCATGAATACTCCATCTCCTGCTTGGCCCTTCTCACCGGTGGGAGTGTGGTCAAAGCCAGGCATTAGAAATATATATTTTTTCTTCTCTTGACACCAGTGGCGATTTTAGCATGTAAATGTGGTAAAAAATAAAGAAAGAAAAGTGGGATGCGTGCCTGCAAAGCCACTACACAACACAACACTAAACAATACATGAATTGCACTATAACGGTGACAAACGGAGCCCACAAACTGTTAGGGCCAACATGCCTTGTCTAGCAGCGAAACAGTTAATTCAGCCTCATTTACTGCCTTTTAAAAAACATAGCTGATATATGGCTGACTTGTTTAAACAAATGTGGTTTCTAATGACAATTGAGATGTACAAACTATGGCATAAGGGGACGACAAGCGGATATCCATAATTTCAATTAAGACATTAATGAGCGAGCTAGGATGGGCAATGTCAATATAACTATTTAATTAGCGAATTCAGAACATGGGCCGTTCTTACAGTGTTCTCCCTGTACACCAAGTCAGAACCGTAGGATAAATAAGCAGACAATGAAAGCTCTTACAATATTCAATGATTACATTTCTCTAAAACAGGTTATAGGCTACATGTGCACCACCAAGTCAGAACAGTAGCCGAAATTAAGAGGGGTAAAATAGACCAAATTATTAGGCTGAGGCACATGGGCTACTAACACACTTACTTTCTTAACTACAGTATACATATCTCCCTTCCATATGTGGCATAATATTTAAGCATTATTATGCAATAGATGCAAAATGGCATTACTTGCAATACAAACCGATTGTCATAGCTTTAACTTGCAATGAAAACAACTTTCTGACAAAATTAGAACATATAATATCTAAAACTGTAGCTAGATTCTTACCCGTATTCATGGATGAAAGCTTCACGGCAGACTGCAACCCCTTTTATTACATTTTCAGAGTCAGAGAAAGCAAGTATGGCACGATCGTCCTCCAGAAAGTAGTCCATCACAACTTTTTCCCACTGACCTTTGTCGATAGCGCCTGATAAATTCATGGCAGCAATGTTATTGAGAGCAGTAGCAACATATTCTCAATGGCAGTTCTCCATGGCTAACATTAGATCTTTTGAAAAAAAACTGCAGTAGAAAGGATTATCTAAGCAGCTCATTTTTTATAGACACAAGATGCTACACCGCAGACTAATCCAAGCTCATCTCACGGCATGTCCAGCCTTCTCAATATCACAGCCAATCATGGCTAGCGGGAAGGTTGCTGACTTTTTCTGTGGCTAAACCAACTAGGCTCGTAAGTGAACTATTTTATTCGTATTTACAGATGGCATGCAGGTTTGTTATTAAGGCACATGAAAGTTCACATGTTCGAGAAGGCATTTCTGCCTTCAAACGGCTCTCCTGTGAAGTCATGACTTGTGACATACACCTAGTTTCCTGAATCGGGTCACATATTACATCATTTATGCAGCAGCATACAATACATTTTTGGACTCGCCTTGTTGTGCTGTGCTCACTTGAACAGGAAGGTGGTGCGGCGGTCCTCCATGGGCAAATGTGCTTTCAAAACAACTGGGAACTGAAAAAAAACAAGGCCGAATCATGATTACGTCATTGATCTTCAGGTCGTATCTCTAGAAAGAGGCCGGATTTACAATTCCGAGTTGGATGACCGTTCAAAACGTATTTTCCCAGTCGAAGCTCGTTTATTCCCGACTTCCCAGTTGTCTTAAAACTCACTGAAGTCACGTTTTTGCAGTTCCGAGTTAACAGTTGTTTTAAGCGCGACACAAATCATGCATTATTGACAGCATGGCCAATGTTGAATGTTTATCATTTTAAACTTTAAAAAATAGCCCCTAAATCCCAGATTTGGGACCAAACAACCACTGTCACTGATTCCTTCCAAACCACTCATTGTTGAATTTGCGATTTCCAACTTGTTGTGTAATGTTTATGTCCAATGGCTGATGAGCACCAATACGTTTTATCTATAATTTCTCTTCATATGACAAGGATTAAAAAGGATTTTCCAGTAGTTGTCGACTTGATTCATGATGATGACTGCTAGCTAAGATTTTGAAAGTATGATGTTGACATGATCAGTTCAATCAAAGCTAATGTACATATAACGTGATTTGATGTCATTTTATCTGTGGCCAATGACCTTGAGCCTTCTTGGATGAGCCTTCTTAATGTAAATCTATGGCAGCACCCAAAGGGCTTGTCACACCCTGATCTGTTTCACCTGTCTTTGTGCTTGTGTCCACCCCTCTCCAGGTGTTGCCCATCTTCCCCATTATCACCTGTGTATTTATACCTGTGTTCTCTGTTTGTCTGTTGCCAGTTAGTTTTGTTCGTGAAACCTACCAGCGTTTGTTCCCCTGCTCCTGTCTGTTTCTTGCTCCTGTTTCGTAGTCCTTCCCGGTTTTGACCCTTCTGCCTGCCCTGACCCTGAGCCTGCCTGCCATTCTATACCTTGCCCCACCTCACTGGATTATTGACCCCTGCCTGCCGTTCTGGACCCTTTGCACTCTCTCTGGATTACTGACCCCTGCCTACCTGCCTTTGACCTGTTGTTTGCCTGCTCCTGTATTATAAATACACTTTTTTCTTCGACACTGTCTGCATCTGGGTCATACCTGAAACGTGATAGGGCTAGAATTTTCAAGGTCTACCCTTAGACTTGGCGGTGATGAAGTGTCCCCATGAGTTACAGAACACTGAGCCAATCACGACGCAATGCTATGTATTTTCTGCTGGCTTGCCCCACCACCACAGAAAGAACTGAACTAGGCTGAAAGACCTGCATTTTGTTGCTGCCTTACTCAAGAAAACTAAAAAGAGATCATGTTTGTATGCGGCTTTATTAACTCAATGATAAATGTTTTTCTTTACATTGTTTGCAAACTGATATGTGACACGTATTAATGTCAAAATAACATGCAAAACAGGCAAGCCCCCATTTTTGACCCACCTGCCCTGAATGACGGGTCACCACTGCTTGACACGTCGTTTGACATTTCTTAATGTCGGCTTCCAGAACCAAATGTTGTGTGTGCGATTGCCATCAATAGCTATATGTTTTGTGCGATTATCAACTTTGACTGGCCAGATTTCTCCATATGTTAGGTGTGAATGAGATGTGTAGGATACTGTGTAGTAGACACAGTACACTCCTAGCCCTCATTAGTGACCTCATCACTGCCCTAGTTTTGTCGCACCTGGACTACTGTTCAGTCGTGTGGTCAGGTTCCACAAAAAGGGACTTAGGAAAATTGCAATTGGCTCAGAACAGAGCAGCACGGCTGGCGTTTGGATGTACACAGAGAGCTAACATTCATAATCTGCATGTCAATCTCTTCTGGCTCAAAGTGGACTTCATAACTACTTGTATTTATGAGAGGTATTGACATGTTGAATGCACCGAGCTGTCTGTTTGAACTACTACTCTGTCACCCATGCATACCCCACAAGACGTGTCACAAGAGGTCTCTTCACAGTCCCCAAGTCCAGAACAGACTATGGGGGGCGTACAGTACTACATAGAGCCATGACTACATGGAACTCTATTCCACATCAAGTAACTGATGCAAGCAGTAAAATTAGATTTAAAAAACAGATACATTACACAATGTAGTATTTGTGGTTAAGCCCTAGCTGTTGCAAGAATGTGCTTGCAGGCTAGGTCTGAGTCAGACTGAAACTAGATAGAGAGAAGTAACCACTGTCTGGTTTTGACATTTTGATGTGACAGTGGACAATCCTAATGAATTCAGAGAAGCTACTGTAATACTGTAGGTTACCTTATAAGGTAACCTCAGCACATTGCTGTATACATACATTGACGTAGGTGGTTATACCACTAGGGAGTGATCACATGTATAAAATCAGCTGCGCCCTTAGCTGGGTGCAGAACTTACTCGGAAACATACAAGCTGTGTTTCCATTGTCAACTTCTGTCTGCAATTGCATTAATAAAGGTTTAATTGATTTACTTAAAGAAGATATTGTCTGACTGCTGATTTCACCAATAAGACAATGATTGACAAGGAACAAGGAACCTACCCCAACAACTGCCTTAATTTTACTGGACCCAGGAGGAGTAGCTGCTGCCTTGGCAGTAGCTATTGGGGATCCATAATAAATACAAATGCAAATGCCCTGCTCTGCAGTCTGCATGGAGAAACTTCAGTCATTAATCCCTAACATGCCCTACTGTCTACCGATGGGTTAGATTATCCAAACAGGATGAGGAGGATTTTGTTTTTAAAAAATATAATGTAATAATAATAAAAGTAAGAAGAATACATATGATAATAATAATGATAACGGTAATAAAATATTATGAAATTATTTAATTAGCAAAATATTTGCAATTATTTGTCCACTGATCAAATACAATTCTTTTGAAATTCATCAGAAAATATTTGCACTCGACTAGAGGAGGATCATATGGTGTGGAAAGCGTTTATAAATCCCTTTTCAAATCAGCAGTATTGCTAAAAAAATACTTGCATTGTTATCTATTATATACAGATGTCAGTCATAGACTACTAATATAAGACAAGAAATAAGATTATAATGTAATCATGTTCATGTCAATTATAGTATTTACTATGGAAGTTAACTATTTATATAGATTTTATTGAAAATGTCAGAATATAATCAAGGCAAATCTTAAATTCATGTAATTGCTTTTTATTTCATTTTGAATATTTTATTGTATACAATAATTATGGATATTTAATATCAGTAGAATAATTAAGAATATCCATCTAGGGTCTAATGCCATTATTCTTCCAATTTGGTTTACCATCACTGTATTTTGGACAGAATCCGCCATGATTTATCATTTGGTCATCACTGTCATGAGGTCAAATCAACTAAAGAACCAATTATAGTGATGAGACACAGGTTGTAAAGCTGGTTAAAGTTTGTTTGAATTGAAGAGCTTGCTCATATTTCAAATTTACTCAGGAAAACAAGACTGGGCAACCAATTATAATAAGGATACTACTGTCGGAAGACTTAGAAAGCACTTCTTTCGTTATTTTCCATCTCCTTATTCTGCTTGATTGGGTAGGTTTGTTGAAGCCAAGATATTTAAAAACTGCCCTTGTAGCCTCAAACTGCGTTATTAATTCATTATAAAAAAGTGAGACGCAATAAAAAAGGTTTTTCTTGAACGTGGACTAGATTGCGGTTCATTGCGCTTTTTCCAGTGGAATATGCATGTCTGAACTCACATGCCAATCTCCCTCCAGGTATGATAAGTGTGTGGCCTTTCACAGACCCCAGGGCAAAGCATTTTTATAAAAGGGAAATGCATATTAGAGACATATGGTGCCGAAACACATTTTGGAAATAAGCTGTCATCAAATAATCAAATCAGTCATGTTTCAGAGAGCAATAACGGATGTAGGCAAGCAGATATGGCCGGGACCCTTCCTTGTGTGGTTCCTTTGTGCTTGGTCTGTGTGTGGACAAACGCAAGCTACTTACTGTTGCAATTTGTAAATTGTGGTCAACAAATGTGATTCACATAGGAGAATTTTGAATGATAACAAAAAGGTATGTTTTGATCAGAAATTCAACAATTAATCTGAAACAGTTTGGTGGGTTTATTTCCTAATTTAATTTGAAACAAGGCATATAATTCCTTACAGGTCAGTGGTGTGTGAGATGAATTCATCAATTCTAGAAGGACTGGACATTCCAGGTTAACCATGCTATCAAAATGTTGTTCATATAGTCAGATTTCTGGTCAGTATTTTTCTTCACCTAGTCAACACCAGTCTATTTCCGGATTTACTTTCATCTGTTTGTTTCCTGTCAAACTATTTCTGTATTTGTCAAAATATCAATATTGTCTGTAATGAAAACACCACATTACAAACAGAAGACAAGGAAAATGTAAAGAGGGTTATACAACACACATAGAACTGTAAATATGAGATTACTACGTCGCCTTTCTCCAGTCAGAAGTTTGAACAGTATTGTCACAGATAAGGCGACTGGCTGCTGATCAATTCCCAGTGGTCCAGATCTGCACTTAGATGAATTAATTAGAGCCTTAGCTGAAACACTGGCTATGTGATGCACACTATGCAAGCACTAGGAAAGACAAGCCAGGCTCCCTGTACCCTGTCTGCACTCATCCCATCAACGTCAACAGATCGCAGTGTCCTTGCAGTGGAGAACAGCCCAGCAGATTGAGAGAAGGAAAAAAAACATGCACCACTCTGCCCACCAAACCCCAGGCTCTGCTTTTTTTAACCCACGCCTCCGCCTCAGCCCGCGCCCCCCCCCCCC
>QNTS01001689.1:272318-289133 GCA_003317085.1 Hucho hucho | reverse complement strand
CCCCCCGGAATGTTCAGATTTTCCGACGCTCCTTCTCTGGACCCTGACCCTTCATTCCATGGACATACATTCCCAGATAAGGAGTTCCTTTCGTTCGCAGAAAAATGTTCAAGCTGGGCACAAACTGGTTGAATCAATGTTGTTTCCACATCCTTTCAACCCCAAAAATTCAATCAATTCAATGTGATGACGTTGAATCAACGTGGAAAACGTAAAAGGAATTTCGAGAATGTTTGTCTGTTTTTTCACCAAACTTTCAACCTAAATCCAATGACATGGTTATACTGTATGTTTGGTTTAATTCACGTTGAATTTATGTTAGCTGACAACTCATTCAAATGTAAATCAAGTCTAGTTGTTGAGCTGATGTCTGTGTCCAGTTGGTAGGCCTGTGTTTGATTTTATTTCTGAACAATATGTCAAAATATAATAAATAGAAATTGGTAACCACAGGGTTTGAAGACTTTTCAACACTGGAGAAGGCTACTTGTACACAGACAAAACAATTAGCAATTAGAGTAGAGTAAGAAGCCATGTCTCGTCTCTCACTTTCACAATGTTTTGTAACTGAAGTACTTTTGAAAAAAAATATATAATATTTAAATTGGAGCCATATCTCAAGGCTGTTTGCGTTTAACTTTGATTAGCTCCCTACATCATCTGCAATTCCAACAGATTGATCTCTTGTTGGAGTGACCCCATATTTGTTTGGTCCTGGTCAGTTCAAATGGTGACAAATTCAGTCTGAGTTTCCCCCCCATATCTTCTGTCTGTGTTTCACCTGTCCTTACAAATCAGCAGAACCTCCAAGCTCAGGGATAAGAAGGTTACTCCTCAGCTTAGTCCCTATGACTTTTATGTACTTGCCACCCACCAAACACAGAGATCCAGTTTCGTACAGACTAATGTAAACAAGCCAACCAGGATTTTCAGTCTTAGGATGACATTTCTGATTACACAGAGCTTAAACGTGTCTAATGTCAGGGCTTGTTTTTCTTTGTAAAGCACAAGGCTTTACTAGCTAAACAATGCCCTACATAGTTAAAACAACATACTGCACGTACAAACTCTTACACTTGTAGCCTACATTTTGCTGTCAAAGTTCATTCTATCATCCAATGATTGACGAACATGAGATTCAGTAGAAGAACATGTCAGGACTCAAGACCACAAAACTGGTAGGCTACTTGGAATAGGAATTTCTTGTAATAAGCATGCTATATTGTTGCAGTCTGTTTAAATTCCTGTTTAATTAAGGCAGTTGTTTTTGCCTACGATTTGTCTGTGTTTGTCCACACACACACACTCTTCCTCCAAATCAATAATTAGCCAGAGGGTCAATTTAATAATTCTGCTTACAGCGATACTTGAATACTGAACAACAATGTGGCACAATTTCTTCCAATACTCTCATATGGTGGCCAATGCTGGCCTTGTCTTTGAGGTAATCAGTATCAGAAAATATGAAGAGCTCTGGTTTCTCACAGACATAAATATGTCCACATTGCAGAGTGATTTGCTTTCCCTGACCCAAGCAGTGGGAGCTCAGCTTGCCTCAAAAACATATTTTCAGAGACGATGGCAGGTCTATTTATCACCATCAAACTCCTACCGCTTCTATAGCTTCAGGCATGGTTTGCACACATATGGCGTCAAAGGCACCATGTGATGAGAGAAAACTCCACTAATACGGATGCTTACTGCTTACATTGATGGGAGAGTGATGACCTTTTCTGTGCTGTAGTCACAGTTGACTCATCTGTATGTGTTTGGATAGTTTAATATTGTCACGTTTTAATGATATATATATATATATAGAAATATATATATATATATGCAAACTTTTCTCAGTTTCTAGGAGTTGTATAAGTTATGAGTCACATTACCAAGTAAATCCTGAAATGTACGTATTTGTCAAATAGACTTCTGTTTCTGTTTCTTGTCTAACGAACATACAGTCTTGTCTAAGCATCCCAACCATTGAACCTATCATGACCAGAGACACTCATTGCATATGAATATCTAAGGTCATAAAAACAGGAGCGGTGCTTGATCTGTCTATTTGAAGAACCGACAAACAAAATGTGTTAGCTCAGTTGGCTTGGTTTTGACATGTCAAGTCTTGACCTGTCTGAACAACATCTCTCAAAGTTTGTTCTTTATGACGATTTGGTAACAATTCACTAGTTGTTAAAAGCATGTATGTTTCAAATTTGTCATATACATTATCTCTATAGCAAATTTTTCAAATTACTCAAAATAGCTGGTTCTTTACCAGTGTTCTTTTTTCATTCTTTCTCTCAGATAAGTAAGAATTATTTCCAATGAAAACAGTCGTTTCCCTCCGGGAGAGTTTCTGAAGGCAGTCTGCCCCAAGGTGTCCTGTTACTGTACCATTATTGTCAATCCACCTGACACATTTCCTCACAGCTATAATTACGGCTATACAGTAATATTAGAGGGGTGGTGTTACTGTTCCGCAGGCTACAAGTGGGTGTATTGGTGATGCCCCTGTTATTGTGTGTGGGCTGAATCAGGGTCATGTTCAGTCGGGGGGAAACGATTTGACAAGGGGAGGTACTACCGGAACCTGACCAGTAATAATGTTTTTTTTTTTTTTTTCTTTTCGTTGCAACATATTTTGACACGGTGTGACTTACTGAACACATCCCTGGTGTGGGGATGTAGAATAAGTGGTTCAGAGGGGAAATTCATGTAATTTCCACCTTTTTTACTGTGAAGCGCACTGTGGTGCCCGGTCTAGTGCCCTCACAACGCCTTAGAAAAGGAGCAGTTCCGTTATCATGATAGAGTGGTGTAGTCTGTTGTGCTCAATGACAGTTATTTTACATTCCAGGATGGTTAGAATTAGATTGAGGAACCTGAGGATTTCACAGGTCTACAGTGAAATGTTCTTCTAATTAAAATACTGTAGGAAGATGTGTTATTTTGTTGTTGTCACATTTTGAAGGTTGCTCCCTCCCTCCCCACACACACACACCAAACACACTTACTGTAGCAAGAGTCCTCCTGGCGAGGATCATTTGGTACACAGAGTTGTTTTTGGCATGGAACGTCTGTAGCAATACATCCTCTGTCGAGAGACAAGGATACTCTCCACAGTCCAACCAGCACAGGGAGGACCCTTACTTTGTTTACTGGAAAAACGTCTCTCCTTTCCATGGGTCTGCTTGCTTCTTGAACGATTGAAGACTCGGGAAGACAAGGAAGACAAACAAGTTAATTCTAAAAGCTTAAACAAGAGCAGGGTATTTTGTTTCATTTGAAAGCAGCATATTGAAAGTATAGTGGAGTTATGATCGTGATAGTCATCAAGTTTATTTTAATGTTCATTTATTTAATTGTTCAATAGATTAGTTGAGTGCTTTTATCACGTATATCCCCTAGTTCACCTCTGTAGAACACATTAGTAATTTAACACAGACAGATATCTGATCAAGATTTTAATTAGATTGATATCAGTGGAAAGGGTTTGAAAGGAGTGCTGACCTAAAATTACATTCACAATGTTTTTGTCCTGTAAAACTACAGAGAGAGCAGCTCATATCGTCTTACAACCCTCCGTTTATATACAGTACCAGTCAAAAGCTTGGACAGACCTACTCATTCAAGAGTTTTTTTACTATGTTCTACATTGTAGAACAATAGTGAAGATATCAAAACTATAAAATAACACATATGGAATCATGTAGTAACCAAAAAAGTTAAAAACAAATGAAAATATATTTTATATTTGAGAATCTTCAAAGTAGCCACAATTTGCCTTGATGACAGCTTTGCACAGCCTTGGCATTCTCTCAACCAGCTTCATGAGGTAGTCACCTGGAATGCATTTAAATTAACAGGTGTGCCTTGTTAAAAGTTCATTTGTGGAATTTCTTTCCTTCTTAATGCATTTGAACCAATCAGTTGTGTTGTGACAAGGTAGGGGTGGTATACAGATGATATCCCTGTTTGGTAAAAGACCAAGTCCATATTATGGAAAGAACAGCTTAAATAAGCAAAGAGAAACGACAGTCCATCATTACTTTAAAACATGAAGGTCAGTCAATCTGGAAAACTTCAAGAACTTTGAAAGTTTCTTCAAGTGCTGTCGCAAAAACCATCAAACACTATGATGAAACTGGCTCTCATGAGGACCACCACAGGAAAGGAAGACCCCGAGTTACCTCTGCTGCAGAGGATAAGTTCATTAGAGTTACCAGCCTCAGAAATTGCAGCCCAAATAAATGCTTCACAGAGTTCAACTAACAGACATCAATTGTTCAGGAGACTGTGTGAATTAGGCCTTCATGGTCAAATTGCTGCAAAGAAACCACTACTAAAAGGACACCAATAATAAGAAGAGACTTGCTTGGGCAAAGAAACACAAGAAATGGACATTAGACAGGTGGAAATCTGTCATTTGGGCTGATGAGTCCAAATTTGAGATTTTTGGTTCCAACCGCCGTGTCTTTGTGAGACGCAGAGTAGGTGAATGGATGATCTCCGCATGTGTGGTTCTCACCGTGAAGCATGGAGGAGGTGGTGTGATGGTGCTTTGCTGGTGACACTGTCAGTGATTTATTTAGAATTCAAGGAAACACTTAACCAGCATGGCTACCACAGCATTCTGCAGCGATACGCCATCCCATCTGGTTTGCACTTAGTGGAACTATAATTTGTTATTCAACATGACAATGACCCAACACACCTCCAGGCTGTGTAAGAGCAATTTGACCAAGAAGGAGAGTGATGGAGTGCTGCATCGGATGACCTCAACCAAATTGAGATGGTTTGGGATGAGTTAGACCGCAGAGTGAAGGAAAAGCAGCCACCAAGTGCTCAGCATATGTGGGAACTCCTTCAAGACTGTTGGAAAAGCATTCCAGGTGAAGCTGGTTGAGAGAATGCTAAGCGTGTGCAAAGCTGTCATCAAGGCAAAGGGTGGCTACATGATTCTATGTGTGTTATTTCATAGTTTTGATGTCTTCACTATTATTCTACAATGTAGAAAATAGTAAAAATAAAGAACCCTTGAATGAGTAGGTGTGTCCAAACTTTTGACTGGTACAGTATTTCAATCTAATCTCTAAATAAATGTAGTTGCTTTTGGTGAGGTGTTGTGGGAATTTAGTCTTTCCTTATTTAGGTCTATGATATATACAGTATTTACTGCCTATTAAAGGAGTAATATTAAACCCTAGGATATGCATGTATGATTTGTAGGGTCCTGTGTTTTGGTTAGTCATGTCACATGACCTGGATTTGAACCTTTATTTTAAACTTTCCAGAAATGAGAATAAGACCAAAAATAAAAACAATTATCTGAGGATGGTGCTGGACCATCTTGTCTGACGCAAAAAGAAAAAGTAGACAGTTTGAAAAAATAAGCTTTAAATAAAAAGGTTCAAATCCAGTTCATGTGACATGATTAACCAATACACGGGCCTTATACGACACACGGGCCTTATACCACAAACAGGCCTTATACGACACACGGGCCTTATACGAGGAATGGACCTACAGTAAAATCAGGTCTTATGAAATCTATACATCGTACTAAGCTTAGGTGGTGTAGAGTGCACTAGGTGTTGTATGGCACTATAGATGATGGTAGACAGGGAAATAATATATTATAGGTGAACACTGACAGAAGAAGCAATTTACAGTATTGTTTTGTATTTTAGGGTTAGTAGAAAAAAACGATCTGTGAAGTGTAGGCCTAGGTGTAAATTACCTGAAAGTCACCTAAATAACACTTTACAAGATTTGTCCACTTTCAAAGATAGTTCTCTCTCCCACTATCTCTTTTCAACAACTTCTTACTGTAAATTACACCTTCCAATGCAGTTTCACGACGGGTCATAAAAGCGGCAGTGAAAATTGTAAACGGACCGTGTCAGTCAGAAGAAATTAAACCTATGGCAGCATAGGCAGAGGCACTACAGCATAACTAGTATGCATCCCCAATGGCACCCTATTCCCTATATAGTGCACTACTTTTGACCAGGGCCCTATATAGTGCACTACTTTTGACCAGGGCCCTATATAGAGAATAGGGTGCCATTTATGATGCATCCCTCGTCTGATCTAATTTGATCACCTTAAAAATTAAAGGTAATTATTGTCCCAAAGCAACAGCATGGTGATAAAGGCATCAGAAACACTAATGAATCATTTAACATGCTCATAGGCTAGGCTGTTTTTGCTGTATCACTAAATCTTAGCGGCAAGGTAATATTTGGTTGTCAGTCCAATATAACGTTTCAGGCTGAAAGAATATGTTTCTTGAGCACTTGTTTTTTGTGTTTGAGGAACAACAGTGTTTGGGGCAAGCATTCCCACTGTCGTATGGACAATGCATTGTTTTCTGTATTGTATCTTTCTGTCAACATTCAAAGAACGGATTTATAGTTGTATCTTATAATTTGATGGATTGTTTTTTCATGGAATTATTTCTTGGTTTAATGTGCCTGGGTCTTCACGTTTGGTGTTTGCTTGGTTGATCACCCTTCATCTCTGATTGGCCAGCCAAACTAGTGGAGGCTGGTGGAGAGAAAATTGGGAGGAAAGGCTCATTTTAATGTCTAGAATGGAATTACACAAACACATGCAATTAAAAGTTCATAAATTATTAATTATGCTGCCTGTAACAATACAGGCCTATATTTGAATAGATTCAAACCAGTATTATGGTGAATGTTACCAGTGTACATACTGCCATCTCCTGGTGATTAATCATATTTAGTAGGCTGTCTGACACTGGGTTGTCCAACATTGGATGTCCAATATTTTGTCATAGTAAAATAGGTTTTGTAGTAATTAGGTTTGTGATATATGGGTTTTCAGACACTGTATATTGTTGCCTATGCTTGATTGTTTATCATATACAGCAGGGGTACTCAACTCTTACCCTACGAGGTCCGGAGCCTGCTGGTTTTCTGTTCTACCTGATAATTAACTGGACACACCTGGTGTCCCTGATTAGAGGGGAACAATGAAAAATGCAGTGGACCTGGCTTAGAGGTCCAGAGTTGAGTTTGAGGGACATGCAGTATACATGAGTTGACTGTGTTGTTTCAGATTGTATGTGAATAAGCTTGTTGCCATGTCTTATAATCTGATTCTACATTATGTGTTTCAGTTCCTAGATACCATTTTAATTCATTATTGACCATTTTGATTAAAGGGATACTTTGGGATTTTGGCAATGAGGCCCTTCATCTACTTCCCCAGAGTCAGATGAACTCAAGCATACCATTTTTATGTCTGTGTCCAGTAGGAAGGAAACTACCTACTTCCTTCCTACTGGACACAGAGATGTAAAAATCTGATTCTACTTCCTGTGGTGTCATTTGTTTGCCTTCCTCAACCTTGTGTTGTCTTACTATAAGCACAGCCAATAACTGTCTCACCTCTGATCAAGCTAACAACCAGAGCAGAGACATGCAGCAGCATTATTGGAACACCAACCATTGAGGTATATATGAACTGGAGACAGTGTCCAAGATGGATTCCCATTGTTTTTAGGGCTAATCTACTCACATTTGCATATGTTTCGTGGTAGCTGCCATCTTTCTACTGTATATACGGTTTTACTGGGATTACTACAACTGCGTGCTAGCATTCAGTGTGCACAGGACAGACAGCAGTATCGTGCGAACACGCTGCGGGTAACTCTGCCAGCACGTGGACAGCTAAATATACCAACCAGCACTTCCTATTAAGACATTAGAGCATGAATATAAAATGTTAATATCTTCAGCTGTGAGTGATGGAAAAGAAATCATCCGGGTTTGGCTGGTGCAACAATTATTTGAATAATTCAATTATGTTCTTTCTGGGACAGATTTCAGTCAAACTGCAATGCCGAAGCTGTCCACTGGGCACATTCGACATTGTGCTTCCAGAGCCTGGGGCCTTGGCACCAACTAGTGGTCAAAAGAGGTTACAGCAGTGCCAACTGCTTGACAGGTTTAGGCCCTCCTTGGTCTTTTTTTATTTATTTACAATGACGGCCTACACCAGCCAAACCCAGATGACGTTGGGCCAATTGTGCGCCACCCTATGGGACTCCCAATCACAGCTGGATGTGATACAGCCTGGAATCGAACCAGGGACTGTAGTGACACCTCTTGCATTGAGATGCAGTGCCTTAGACTGC
The DNA here is from genome assembly GCA_003317085.1 of Hucho hucho. Taxonomy (NCBI): domain Eukaryota; kingdom Metazoa; phylum Chordata; class Actinopteri; order Salmoniformes; family Salmonidae; genus Hucho; species Hucho hucho. The sequence goes on along the minus strand of QNTS01001689.1, from coordinate 280,966 downwards.
TGCGCCACTTGGGAGCCCTAGTTGGGGATAGGCTATAACGACAATGCTGACCTGCAAAATGTCTAACCAAAACTGTAAACTGACCCTTAACCCTAACCTAATTGTCACCAATTCTGAAATTAAATATCAGTTTGCAGTTCAGGAGTGTCCGTACAGCCTTTTCCTATCATTTGACCCGAATAGCCTACAAGGGCTCATATCTCAGACAGTGGCAACACGGAACACTAATTAAACCCACACATTTACTAGAGGGACAAGGTCTTTTGCCTGCTATTGCCTGCAATGCAGTGAAGAAAACGATATGACAACAATAACATCTAATGTAACTGGCCCCTCTAACAGTACAACTGGCCCCAGCTTGGCCCCCCCAAGTTGAAATGGTGTAGAACTGCCACTGACAGGCAGGCTCAAGGCATGTGCAAAAGGTCAAATGTATATTGTCACTCTTGCTTTACTGGTCCATTGTTGGCTTTTCTGTTTGGCAATAGTTGACCTCAACAAGCTCCAAAGGGCAAGGAAGGTGAGCTTTGTAGCATAAAGCTCAGGAGGTTTGTAGGAAAAATCTGTCAGGAAGTGAGCTGGCAACTGGAGGGTTGCTGGTATCAAATCCTAGATACCATTGCCTACCGTTGTGCCCTTGAGCAAGGCACTTAACCCCCCACAACAACAGCTCCCCGGGCACCCAGTGTGGCAGGCCTCCGCACCTCTCCAAAAAACCTCTATAGGTATGTGTTTGTCCTGTGTGTGTCTTTCAGAGGGGTTGGGTTAAATGTGTAAGTCAAATTTCAGTTGGACCTTGTGTGCAATTGACCAAAGGATGCCAGACATACAATTCAGCGGGGGTTTTCATACTGTGGTCTACGTGCCTTGCCTTTTATTCAAGGAAAACATTTGTCATGGGTCGTCCATGCAGACAATGTCTTTTATAGTACTTAAAAAAATGTTTGTACAATAATTGTATTACATTGTTTGCCCTATGTCCACATGTATTTTCCTATCTACCTTTAAGAAAAATATTTAATGCCATGATAATTATTTTGATCATTATCATCTGCCGTGTATCGCTGCAGTGACTTCACTACAGTATGTAGTACTGTGCTTTTAGTACGTGTCCCTGTTATTGTCACAGTTGCTTTGGTTGGTGTTTATATGTGTCTGTGGCCTACACTGAGCCCAGTAGTGATGGCAACAGAATTACCATGAGTGATGATTCATTCAAATACTGCGTCATCGTGCTGCAGCTTATGGAGCGATTACAGTAGAAGAGATTTGTCACATCGATCTCAAACACTTGACCCCCCCATCTCTCTGTCACCCCGTACAAAGGCAAAATCACATTTGACAGACCAAAGTGCGTCGATCTGTGATCTCTTGGCAGAGAAGTGTGTTTTGCACTGACAGAAAACACAACACTCCACCTTCATTTACACTCCATCGCTCTGATACTTTTACAAAGGGGCCCAGGTGTATAGTTTACAGATGTTGAGCTTGAAGTAATTCAATTAAATTACCAAGGAAATTAGAGCTATGACAGGTAATGAAAATACCAGATATCTTTCATTTACAGATTGACAGGTATTTTTATTTTATTTATTATGTTGTTACTTACTAGATTGACACATCGGTACATCAATCAACTTTTTTTTAAACAATAGCTGTTGATTACTTTTTTAATGAACTTCAAACAGACTCTTGAAAGTTGTAATAGTAGAATGCACAAGGTGCAATTTCTAAATTGGATTGGGTAGTGCATCATCAGTTCCTCTTGTCATGTTGTCATTGCATACCTTAGAGAGCATAATGAACACAAGGGGAGACAGAGAGCTGGTTTCAAGCGCAGAGCGCAGCAGGTGTTTATTTGTAAAGGACCACAGGAGGAGGCAGGTAGCTGGGTCCAGGGACAGGCAGAAGGTCATACACAGGGAGTCCAAAAGGGAAACAGTACAGGCAGGGAAAAGGCTAGTAACGTAGTCCGGGAGATCAGGCAGTAGGTAGATAACAAGACATCCAATTGGCTAAAGTACAGGCAAGGAATAGGCAAAAGGCATCATTAGTGAGGCAGGCAAAAACGATCATACACGGGAGAATTAAATTACAGGAAAGGAAGTGTGTCACAGAACAAACCATACCTCACAGTGATGGAGTGCAAAGAACTGAACTAAATAATGTGTGGTAATGAAATACAGGTGATTGGGATCTTGAGAGTGAGCTGACGTTACAGAGAGCTACTTATAACTTGTCAGAAATGTCCAGATCAACTAGCCCACATCAGCTAATGTTTTTTTTTAAGTTTTATTAGCCCATAGATATTGTTGGATTTTTTTTGTCCCTCAAATATCACGTGAATACACATAAAACATGGCATAATGTATAGAATTAGCTTTAAAACTGCAAAAACAAAATTGCATCCCATGACAAAAGGTGTAGAATTGTTGGAAACAAATTTTAAACCTACAAAATTCTCTCCACCAACAAAAGGGGTGTGAACAGTTTGTGCCATGAACAGTGCTTGTGCCCATAGAAATAGACGTGGCGCATGTGCACGTGTGCGGGGGGGGCCTGAGTGAAAAAGTTTGGGAACCCTTGTGTTAAACCTACCCTTTGGAATGACTTCGAAAGCAACAGTGAATCTATGAAGTGGAGAATTCTCAACAATCCTTCTCACGGTAGCACATTGGTAATAGTCAGTGACAAATATCAAAGCTAAGCAGCGCTGGATGTGAGACCAAAGGGATACAGTGGGGAAAAAAAGTATTTAGTCAGCCACCAATTGTGCAAGTTCTCTCACTTAAAAAGATGAGAGAGGCCTGTAATTTTCATCATAGGTACACTTCAACTATGACAGACAAAATGAAGAAAAAAAATCCAGAAAATCACATTGTAGGATTTTTAATGAATTTATTTGCAAATTATGGTGGAAAATAAGTATTTGGTCACATACAAACAAGCAAGATTTCTGGCTCTCACAGACCTGTAACTTCTTCTTTAAGAGGCTCCTCTGTCCTCCACTCGTTACCTGTATTAATGGCACCTGTTTGAACTTGTTATCAGTATAAAAGACACCTGTCCACAACCTCAAACAGTCACACTCCAAACTCCACTATGGCCAAGACCAAAGAGCTGTCAAAGGACACCAGAAACAAAATTGTAGACCTGCACCAGGTTGGGAAGACTGAATCTGCAATAGGTAAGCAGCTTGGTTTGAAGAAATCAACTGTGGGAGCAATTATTAGGAAATGGAAGACATACAAGACCACTGATAATCTTCCTCGATCTGGGGCTCCACGCAAGATCTCACCCCGTGGGGTCAAAATGATCACAAGAACGGTGAGCAAAAATCCCAGAACCACACGGGGGGACCTAGTGAATGACCTGCAGAGAGCTGGGACCAAAGTAACAAAGCCTACCATCAGTAACACACTACGCCGCCAGGGACTCAAATCCTGCAGTGACAGACGTGTCCCCCTGCTTAAGCCAGTACATGTTCAGGCCCGTCTGAAGTTTGCTAGAGAGCATTTGGATGATCCAGATGAGGATTGGGAGAATGTCATATGGTCAGATGAAACCAAAATATAACTTTTTGGTAAAAACTCAACTCGTCGTGTTTGGAGGACAAAGAACACCATACCTACTGTGAAGCATGGGGGTGGAAACATCATGCTTTGGGGCTGTTTTTCTGCAAAGGGACCAGGATGACTGATCTGTGTAAAGGAAAGAATGAATGGGGCCATGTATCGTGAGATTTTGAGTGAAAACCTTCCATCAGCAAGTGCATTGAAGATGAAACGTGGCTGGGTCTTTCAGCATGGCAATAATCCCAAACACACCGTCCGGGCAACGAAGGAGTGGCTTCGTAAGAAGCATTTCAAGGTCCTGGAGTGGCCTAGCCAGTCTCCAGATCTCAACCCCATAGAAAATCTTTAGAGGGAGTTGAAAGTCCGTGTTGCCCAGCGACAGCCCCAAAACATCACTGCTCTAGAGGAGATCTGCATGGAGGAATGGGCCAAAATACCAGCAACAGTGTGTGAAAACCTTGTGAAGACTTACAGAAAACGTTTGACCTCTGTCATTGCCAACAAAGGGTATATAACAAAGTATTGAGATAAACTTTTGTTATTGACCAAATACTTATTTTCCACCATAATTTGCAAATAAATTCATTAAAAATCCTACAATGTGATTTTCTGGATTTTTTTTCCTCATTTTGTCTGTCATAGTTGAAGTGTACCTATGATGAAAATTACAGGCCTCTCTCATCTTTTTAAGTGAGAGAACTTGCACAATTGGTGGCTGACTAAATACTTTTTTTCCCCACTGTATATNAACTGTGGGAGCAATTATTAGGAAATGGAAGACATACAAGACCACTGATAATCTTCCTCGATCTGGGGCTCCACGCAAGATCTCACCCCGTGGGGTCAAAATGATCACAAGAACGGTGAGCAAAAATCCCAGAACCACACGGGGGGACCTAGTGAATGACCTGCAGAGAGCTGGGACCAAAGTAACAAAGCCTACCATCAGTAACACACTACGCCGCCAGGGACTCAAATCCTGCAGTGACAGACGTGTCCCCCTGCTTAAGCCAGTACATGTTCAGGCCCGTCTGAAGTTTGCTAGAGAGCATTTGGATGATCCAGATGAGGATTGGGAGAATGTCATATGGTCAGATGAAACCAAAATATAACTTTTTGGTAAAAACTCAACTCGTCGTGTTTGGAGGACAAAGAACACCATACCTACTGTGAAGCATGGGGGTGGAAACATCATGCTTTGGGGCTGTTTTTCTGCAAAGGGACCAGGACGACTGATCTGTGTAAAGGAAAGAATGAATGGGGCCATGTATCGTGAGATTTTGAGTGAAAACCTCCTTCCATCAGCAAGTGCATTGAAGATGAAACGTGGCTGGGTCTTTCAGCATGACAATAATCCCAAACACACCGCCCGGGCAACGAAGGAGTGGCTTCGTAAGAAGCATTTCAAGGTCCTGGAGTGGCCTAGCCAGTCTCCAGATCTCAACCCCATAGAAAATCTTTAGAGGGAGTTGAAAGTCCGTGTTGCCCAGCGACAGCCCCAAAACATCACTGCTCTAGAGGAGATCTGCATGGAGGAATGGGCCAAAATACCAGCAACAGTGTGTGAAAACCTTGTGAAGACTTACAGAAAACGTTTGACCTCTGTCATTGCCAACAAAGGGTATATAACAAAGTATTGAGATAAACTTTTGTTATTGACCAAATACTTATTTTCCACCATAATTTGCAAATAAATTCATTAAAAATCCTACAATGTGATTTTCTGGATTTTTTTTCCTCATTTTGTCTGTCATAGTTGAAGTGTACCTATGATGAAAATTACAGGCCTCTCTCATCTTTTTAAGTGAGAGAACTTGCACAATTGGTGGCTGACTAAATACTTTTTTTCCCCACTGTATATATGAGATGAGTAATGTAGGATATGTAAACATTATATAAATGGCATTGTTTAAAGTGGCTAGTGATACATTATTTCATCCAATTATAATTATTAAAGTGGCTAGAGATTTGGGTCGATGGCCGAACGGCATAGGCAAGATTCATTAGATGGTTTAGAGTACAGTGTATACATTTGATATGAGTATGTCGGATACGTAAACATATACAAAATTGTTTAAAGTGGCTAGTGATACATTTGTTACATCCAATTTTCTATTATTTAAAGGGGCTTGAGATTTAAGTCAGTATGTTGGCAGCAGCCACTCAATGTTAGTGATGGCTGTTTAACAGTCTGATGGCCTTGAGGTAGAAGCTGTTTTTCAGTCTCTTGGTCCCAGCTTTGATGCACCTGTACTGACCTCGCCTTCTGGATGATAGCGGGGTGAACAGGCAGTGGCTCGGGTGGTTGTTGTCCTTGATGATCTTTTTGGCCTTCCTGTGACATCGGGTGGTGTAGGTGTCCTGAAGGGCAGGTAGTTTACCCCCGGTGATGCGTTGTGCAGTCCTCACTACCCTCTGGAGAGCCTTACGGTTGTGGGCGGAGCAGTTGCCGTACCAGGCGGCTCGATTGTGCATCTGTAGAAGTTTGTGAGTGATTTTGGTGACAAGCCGAATTTCTTCAGCCTCCTGAGGTTGAAGAGGCGCTGTTGCGCCTTCTTCACCACGCTGTCTGTGTGGGTGGACCAATTCAGTTTGTCCGTGATGTGTACGCGGAGGAGGTAATGCCCAGCCTAGCTGTAGAACGATCACCTCTCCAGTAGGAGGTAATGCCCAGCCTATAGTTTTTTTTTCTTATAGTGGATATTACGTTGAACATCTGACGTTGTTTCAAAGGTACAAATTCTACAGATTTTATACAAGGTTTGTTGATGTTGAAAATTGGTTACCATGGTGACACAATCCTGTGGTGGAAATTTCACCCTCGAAACAACAGTTTATGGTGATTACTTTTTTTTCAAATCCAATGTATTTTCTACATAGATTCCATGTCACAAGATGTTGACAAATTACGTTGAAACAACAAATGACTGAGTGTGCTATCAAGTTAAACATCTGGCAAGTTGGTTTATGGTTTTGGCCAGCCAAAAAGGACTTGTTTTGAAAGTTGGATCATCCTTTGAAGTGTACTTACACTATGACTTTAAACATTCAAAGCAACTGGGAAAGTTGGGGGGAATCCTAGACATGTCTTTTTTCCTTTTATCCATTACCAGTTATCCATTCCGGCTTTGTCAATACCCTTGGGGAAACATCCTTTCATTCAGTATTCCCTGTTAGGGAGATGATCAATAGATTTTGCTAAGTGCAGATACTACAATTGATGTGTAACCTAAACTATCACTATCAGCTCAGAGAAGAAGCTAGAACACTTCTTGATTCCACAAAACGAACACTGAGTGGGTTGATTTTCTCCATAGATCCTAGAGGGAGCACAGAATTAAGTATGGTGCAAAATTGATGTTTAGTGGATTTAACTGGGCTTTGTACCCACCACTCAAGTGAGCTCAAGAGAGGAGCGACAGCAGTAAATCTATCCAACAGTGTTGACTAGAGAACTCCTTATTTTCTCTTGATTTCTCTAAATTGAAATATTCATTGAACTCTGGTGCAAGGTGAGGCATTGATGTAATCAGCATTGAGGTGTGAGCCGACATAATAGAAATAGAAAAACTAGAACATCCATGGTCGTGGTCTGAGGGGGTTGGCCTCTTCTAGTACTTACATTTCTTTGGTTGATAACCCCACCAGAAGTGGTGGAAAAAGTACCCAATTGTCATACTTGAGTAAAAGTAAAGATACCTTAATAGAAATTGACGCAAATAAAAGTGAAAGTCACCCAGTAAAATGATACAAATACTAAGTATTTGGTTTTAAATATACTTAAGTATCAAAAGTAAAAGTACAAATAATTTCTAAGTACTTATATTAAGCAAACCAGACCCCACAATTTATTATTATATTATTTATTTATTTACGGATAGCCAGGGGCACACTCCAACACTCAGACATCAGTTACAAATGAAGCATTTGTGTTTAGTGAGTCCGGCAGATCAGAGGCAGTAGGGATGACCAGGGATGTTCTCTTGATTAGTGTGTGAATTGGAGCATTTTCCTGTTTTGCTAAGCATTAAAAATGTAACAAGTACTTTTGGGCGTCAGGAAAAATATATGGAGTAAAAAGTGTATTATTTTCTTTAGGAATGTAGTGAAGTAAAAGTAAAAGTGATCAAAAATATAAATAGTAAAGTAAAGTACAGATACCCCAAAAAACTACTTAAGTAGTACTTTAAAGTATTTGTACTTAAGTACTTTACACCAATGCCCACTAGAAGGAAAGGAAAAGACTTTAAATGACAGCTCCATGGGCCATCAATTGGACTTGATTGGAACAGTCAGTCATATGATAGATCATGATGACGAGCGTTGTTTGAATTGGCAATGAGGGCGCAGAACCAGAAGCTGCAATAGAGAGTTACATAAGAAACATGTCAAATTCCATGATTTCTTTAAAATTACTGTAGCATATCTTATTCAGGCCTCTGCATTGCTGCAGCCAGTCACCAGGGCAACCCTTGCTTTATGAACAGAACAAGGAGAGCGATCATGAATTACTTATAAGACCTGGCAAAAATACATCAGGGATGTTGTTGGGGTGTTTGTATGGAGATAGAAAAAGCAGAGTCATACAAATATGATTTACACTAACTGCATCAGTCTTTGTATGCAGGTTACATGATCTTATCTAGTTCAAAACATAACATGAGTCTAGCCACAGGTCATTATGTGCACATGTGCCCATTCTATATTTTTATGAACCCATTCTACCTTCTTATGAACCCATTCTACCTTCTTATGAACTCATTCTACCTTCTAATGAACCCATTCTATCTCCTTATGGACCCATTCTATCTCCTTATGGACCCATTCTATCTCCTTATGGACCCATTCCATCTTAGAATGGGTTCATACGATCTTTTTATGGACCCATTCTATCTTATTCTTTATGAACCCATTCTATGTTCTTCCTTATGAACCCATTCTATCTCCTTATGGACCCATTCTATCTTATTCTTTATGAACCCATTCTATGTTCTTCCTTATGAACCCCTTCTATCTCCTTATGAACCCATTATGTCTCCTTATGAACCCATTCTATCTTCTTATGAACCCATT